>JAYGXS010000008.1:932041-1009445 GCA_036362985.1 Ligula intestinalis | reverse complement strand
ACTGCTATTTCTACTGCCAATACTTCTACTAACTATGGTGTAGCTAAGTGTACGTAGTACGGGCACTACTCCTGACATGAGCATTTGTCAGGGTTGATGCTGATTAAAGTCAATACTTGGGCGCATATCACCTCGGGGAGGGTGAACCTGGGTTTATACTGTTCAGAGTAGTTGTTTAAGGCCCTGAAGCGCATATTGCCATCTTTTATGTTTGTTGCCAAAATAGGCTGCATGTCAGCTATTGATCCAATTATAGCTTTTTGACCCACACTCGAGTCTTTAATCAACGTGACTTCATCATGTTTGTCGTTTATTGACGTGGCGCGGCTACACGGCAGCAGCTTGGCTTGCTGTTACCAGCAATGCTGCTGGCCTACCACATCTGCCCCCACGTGGCAACTAATTTTACCCCAAAGCAAATCGCGGTGGCACGGAATATGGAGGCGGGATCGCGCCTGAATGCGAGCATTTAAAATCGATACACACAATGCAAACCAAGTAAATAGACATTTAATTTGACCCAATTGTGAAAAAACTCACGGCGTTCGGCGGGCTTTGAACCCGTATATAAGGAAAGGTCTTTACGCGAAGCTAATTCTCTCCCAGTTGAACTGCAAACGCCAGGCCCACGCCGTGAATGTAATCACACTTCGATTGATTTTACCCGCCCAACTTTACCACTCGTATGGAATCCACCATTTCAGAACAGCAAGCTGAATATCAAAGCAGGATTTTCTAAGCAATCACCTAGAATTCACCAGAATGACTACTAGACTGACTTAATATTGAGGTTTGGCAGATTTTTAGTGGACCTTAACACCACCGCTGACTCGTCACGCCAACGCTGCGGTAACCGTGATGGCCGACCCCTGGCCTGTCTATCGCTCAAGGACTAGGGCCATCTACTGACACACACGGCTGAATCTCGCAAAAGCAACCAATCACAAACCCGCTCACGCATCACCTGAAGTTGGTGGCTGTGGTCGGTTACACTGGGGATTCCGCTCAGGTGCGTCGCGGCCGGCGACGCCGCCCTGTCCTATGGGCCTCGCGGTCTTACGCCCAGCAAGACCTATTGGCAACCTTACCCTTATGCCTTCTGTAAACAATACACTGTTACGTCTTCTCTGCCTTCCCAAGACTTCTATCTCCTGAGGAACCAGGACCTGAATGATTGTAGGTTTTAGAGTTAAACGTCTTAGCCTTAACTCCTATAGATTTTCCCAAATCCCGCCGAACTTCACCAGTTTTTTTTCACAATTGAGTTAACTTTCATCACGCAAATCTGCAAAACTTCCTCAATAAATAGTCATTTATCAAGCGATGAATATCGTTGTGCGGGTGTCTCTCCTCACTCAAAAGCCGATAAGCTGACTTGCTGTGCGGCACTCTGCCTCCTACTCACTCAAGCCTATCCACAGTCTCGAATTTCATACGCCAGTTTGTTTACTTTCTCCGGTGTCTTCTTCAATTTATGATGAATGTAGCCCTTGATTCACGGGAAGTGCAGAGCGAATACGCCATAAATATACTGAGGTGGATGACAAACTGCCCCATAGTCAAAGCCTGCCTAAAGTGATTGTTGTTAGATTGTGCTTCGGCATAGTGAGTGGTTGTATTTTCGTGCTTTGAGTCACACTTTTAAGAGTCTATTTGCTGTTGAAATTAATGCATAAGTTTATTGTAAAGAAGGAGGTACCACGAATTGAGGCGAATGTACGCATCCCAGAAACGTGAACATTATGAGAAGAAGAATAATCGAATACTGGAGGTACCATTACTGAAAAATGGGCGTTGTTAACCTGACGTTTCAGATTCTCTCTTGGTCAAAACTGACTTGTAGAGCCCTCTAAGTATATATTCCTCCGACCAACTGCCTAACGTTTTTTGTGGTCAAACATTTACTTCTTGGCTAATGAGCGTAACTGAATATTTAATTGTGGCCGAAGTGATCAGAAAATTTGAATTAAATACGATTATATTTAAATGAATGCAGGTGTATCGCCGATCCTGACAAGGAACTATTAAGTTTCGCTTTGCCAAGGGTTCAAATCTGGAGGGTGCCAACCCTCGAGATTGGGAATGACTAGCCAATGATGGCTAATAAGCCAGAAATGGCCATTCCGGTCTCCCTTTGCTTTGTTGGATCCACTTCATCATATCAAGATTATATTTGTTGAGATGTGGGCATCCCAAGTAATATAGTTAGAGGTTGAATACGTTCTTTGGGAAAAATAATTTTTATTGCGTAAATTTTTGAAGCTGGAGACCCCGCTTCGTCCTCAGACATAGGAAAAAGTGAATGCAAAAACAACTAACAGTTAACATTTAAAATCCTAGGAAAATCAATAATGCAGTGTGTCTCCCTCTCTTCGGATAGGTTCGCGTCTCGCCCATTTGTGTTTGAGACTTTTGTACGAAAAGTTCAACTCGACATGTCTGCTGATGCATGATGTGTCCGAGTGCATCGCTTCGAGGTCAGGTAGTGACAATACGAGTTTTGTCCCGTGCGAACTTATGCTCAGTGTCCAGGCAATGCATGGCGACTTCGGAATGGTGATCTAGTTTGTTTACCACCAATTGGTGTTCATGAATGCGCACAGAGGCAGGTCTTCCAGTATGTCCACAAGAAATGGCATCACATGAGCCACATGGGATTTTATAGACAACTCCTTTCCAGTCAAAATAGTTCACACTATCCTTAGGATGTACCAATTGGATGCGCACTGTCACTGTTGGTTTATGAGCCACCCGGATGTGATACTTCCTCACATGTCTGACAACAAGTTCAGACACGTTTTTGATGTAAGGAAGGCTACGGCAGGTATATGACGTCTGACTGCTATGTCTGAAGACGAGGCGGGGTTTCCAGCTTCGAAAATTCATGAAATCAAAGTCTAGTTCCCGAAGAACGTATTCAACCTCTAAGGTTATGCTTGTTTTAATATACTGAGTAGAATAGAATTCCATCAACGTAAACTCCTGTTGCGAAGGATACTGATGCCAACTGAGGAAAGTTTGATTTTATATTGACGGAGTTTAACGAAAAAGGGAAATTCTACCTTCTATTAGTGAAGTTTGACGAAAAAAAGGAAAAGTCGGCTTACTGAAACTTAAAAAAGAGGTTATTATTATAAGTGAAAAGCATAAAAACCTCTTAGGTAAGTTCTGCCCTCTCTCGAACCATCTCTCAGAGACAGTTTCAAAAGAGGGAAAAATGGACTGGGTTGCCAGGCTACGGTACGCTTACTATAACTGTAAATCTTCATGTTCATTGTTTGGGGTCTTATTTGATGCTGGTTTGTCATTTCATACCCGATTCGGCACTTTTTGAATTCGTGATTAACCTACAGCAGCATGATTGCTGTCACCCAGGTCAAAATCGCGGCACAGGCACTGGAAAGTAAGTGCGCTTGAATGCGGGCCGGAAAACACGAATCAAGCAGCTCACGCGGTTCACGTGGTGGTTAATTTTGTAACGGTAGCAGATTCTGGTGTCACCGTCTAGTTACGCCCAGTGGAATCCCCAAGGAAGAACACAATAAGACTGGCGTAACTTTGGAATCCAGCTAGAGGAGGGTGGCTGCTGCAGCTGGCTGATCTCCAGCGCGCTGAATTTGCCTGCTTCGGGGCCCGTCAATGGGACGGACGGGCGGTGTTCGTCGCAGTCCGCGTTGCAACTCACTGTCTGAGAGGTGGCAGTGGCTTATAAATGATTTTCAAGCACGTTCCCTTTTGGCCTCATTGGGCGCGTCGGAATAAAGTCAATTGTTGTGGCGCGCCAAAGTAGGCCCTTGAGTGAGTGCGACCAGTTGGGGCATGCGCCTTTACACGCATGCATGCGTGTCTTCACTCAAATCTTTAGGGTTATCGCGTGAAGGTGGTCAGAGTTAAGACACAAGGACCTGTTGGCAGGCAAGACGCCTCAGGAGAACGTAAAAGTTTGCTAGAATTATGCCAGGCTAAACTCCTAACACTTCCCTTCTTCGAAAAGTAAGGTCCCACCAAACTTGTAGGCATTGCCAGCGGGGTCAAGTCAAATGAACCACGATATGGAGGTAAGCGTCATTTTTCCTCCTCCTCCTCCTCCTTCTCTCATCCCCTCCTTTTCCTCATCTTCCTCCTCCTCCCAAAGAGATGAGGGATGATCTGGATCGCCCTCGTCCAAAAGAAGCAGACGTGATCACTCGGACATTAATGTTATTTGTCTGACAGTTCAAAATCTGTCACGGATCTGTAGCGGTCTAAGTAGTGGTTTTGGCTAGATCGCTTCAATCAATAGGTCAAGTTCCAGTCACCAGAATGAGGTGTTTATTGCATACAGAACTCCCAGTTGCAGTCTCAGGTGGCAGTGGGCACTGGCGATGCCAGGGCTAGTGCTGACTGCGTCCAGTCAGGCCTGAGAGTGTTGACTGTCTGTTGTATGGGGTGATGACAGTTGCTTTTTCATGACTGTGAAGCGATTTCAAGTGGTTTGCTATTGGTGTGTTGCAAGTAGCCCGAGGGAATGTTGCAAGCAAAGGCCCCCTGCTGCGTTGGCCAAAGGGGTGGTGTGTGAAGTGGTCCTCAGGGGGCCGCGACTATTTGGGCACGCGTGTGCGCACGTGTGTGCACGTATGCCTGCGGGTGGCAGTCGATCAAGTGGTCATCAGTACACCAAGTGGAACAGACAGTTGCGAAGGCACACGACGTTCGGGCAAGAAGCATTGGGAGGGAAACAGCATTAATGAGCCGTCCGCCACGGATCCATAATCAGCGACCAAAACAGAAACGGGTAATTCATACGGTTGAAGGTGCGGCCGGGTCTTGTCGAATGAGCCGTAATTAAGGAGTTCGCGTCATTCCTGCTCCTCCTTCTCTCCCTCCTCCTGCTCACCGCTGCTGCATGCCCGGCCAAAATAACTACGTCGGGGAAAAGGAGTGACTAATAAAACGCATGTTCAAATGATCAACCCTGAGCGGCAGAACAGAACTCTGCTATCACAGCATGAGGATACCGCCAGATGTAAGGGGTAACGGGTACCGGGCTGTTGCTTGTTTTCGCTATCATTCACAACCTTGATGGCCTCTTGTTCATCGTCGGAGTTGATGCCCTTTGACTGCTGGTCGGCTCGTACTTGAGTCGTTAATCGTAGTGATCACATCACGCTTGTCGTTTTTTGACGTGGCGCGACTACTCGGCAGCTCGCTGCCACCCGCACTGCTGCTCGTCGACCGCATCCACCCCCGCGCGCGGTTACTAATTTTACCTCGCAATAAGTAACAACCGCGTGGGCCGCGAGCTGCTCGAGTCAAGCCCACAGTCGATCAACAAGCGCAAGGAAATTACGGCAATGAGTCGAAAGCGAAGTGCCAAACTATCATCACGCGAATCAAGACCGCGAGCGGTGGTTACAGCTGCTGCTAATTAAAGCACGCACGCGGATGGCCACTACGAACTATAAATTCCCGCAGGCTGTGCATATATCATCTCAATCTACGCATGTTTCACATAGTTCTATGGTTAGCTATGATTTAGGATTCTCGACATAATCAGAAACATCACGAAAATAAACTTTTTGTTGCAGTGATCGTATCCTGTTCTTCTAAACTTGAAGGCCTTTCCGGCTGGGTCCCGTCAAATGAGCCAAGATAATGGTGGCTAGCGTGATTCGGGTTCGGTCAAAGCAAATACGTCAGAAATACGGGGAGGCCAAAAAAGTAAATGCTTCATGATTGTGTCTACTTGTCCGAGATCGAACTCGGCTTTGGCAGCAGGAAAGGACCGACAGAGATAAGATATGACGTGGATCGCGCTGATCGGGAAGAAGCAGTTGGAGCACTGGGACAATAATTTTATTCGCCCGACATTAAGAAATTCGACATGGATTCATCCTCAGGGATAGTAGCAGACAGCAGTTATTCGTACGCAGGAAGCTACGGTATTTATAGGATAGAATCGCCATACTTCAGCACAACTATGGCAATAAATGGCTCCCCTATCGAAAACAGTTGCTCTCTTGTGCGCAAATTGCTTAACAGCCGGCGTTTAGGTCGCGACCTGCTGAACTTTGGTCAGAGGTAGTGAACTTGTGTGTGATGATTACTCGGTCATCTCGCTTCCCGGCACTGGCCTGTGCGTTCCCCGAGTGGCGAACCGCTTTGGGCAAGCTAAGACTTAGCCCTGAATATAGATTGGGTGAGTCATTGCCCTTGTATTTTTGACTAGGGATCCGTGATTCACGACTCAAAAAACTCGCGACTCACACGACTGTCATCCTTCAGGACATTTTAAGCCTTATCCAATTTGAATGTGTGGCTGGGTCTCGTTGGATACCACGCGACTTGGGAATTGGCCGCATTTCAGCAAGATGATTCGTTGTCACCCACACTGCTGGTTTACCGCGTCCAGCCCCGCTGGTTGCTTCTAATTTTACCCAGGCACAATCGCGGGGGGATGGAATATAGAAGGTGATTGCGCTTGAATGTGGGCTGAGAAGCATGACCCAAGCAGCTCACGCAGTTTATGGTGTTGTCACCTCTGGGGAGAATTTCGGCCTCATCAAATTTGAAGGTGTTACCGGCTGGGTCCCGTCAAATGAGCCACCATATGTGAGTTAGCGTCATTCCTTTTCCTCCTCCTTACCACTGGTGCGTGCTTGACCAAATTGAATACGTCCATGAATGGGTAGACCAATAATACTCATGTTTTAATGATCAATCTGGAAGAAGAAGAAGAAGAAGAAGAAAAAGAAGACAAGAACTCGGCTATTTGCGCATGAGGGTAAGGGGTAAGAGGTTATCGAGGAATTTATGTTAATAAACTTAACCATAGCAGCTACAATCTTTCAGGCCTGGTTTTTTTAGGAGAAGAGGAAAAGTTAGCTGGCCAGAGTGTTAGGGACAGTATATTCAGTACAGAGGGATTGGAGAGTAGTTAAAAGAAGGTTGCCACTCGGTCTGGCGTTGCATACGATCGTGAGGGCCATGTGAGAGCGTGGGGTCGTTACAGCGGCCAACGACGCTACTTGCGTCTGCTCGCTATCGGGGCAGATTTTGATTTTTCCGGCAGCGCGGGAATTGCCACAAGGGCTCAAAGTGTGCTTTGGGTGAGTCACCTTCGAGAGATGATTGGTCAGCGTGGTTGACATGGGAATTGCTGCGAGAGACCAGAGGTCGGTGTGGACGCGCATGTTGGCTGGCTGGCGTTGATGCAGGCTGCAGCAAATGTGGCGAGGCGGCCGACTTTCCCACATAAAATCGTGCGTGGCATGACGCACTAGGAGGAGATAGGGCTAGAACCGTTGCTACTGCTTGTTTACTGTGTCATTAATAACCTTGATGGCCTATTCGGACCAGAACCAATTGCAAGCGCATATACAGGACGAAGATACTTCAAAGGCAAAGTCATTGCCATCTGGCTTTCCAGGTCGCCGCTGTTCCTGAATATAGTAATGCAGTAACGGACAGTTAGAGAACGGAACGTAGGCTCAGTCCGCCTACTTCAGGGTTTGTAGTCTGTGCTATTCTCTTTTTGCTGTTGGTGAGCCATGCCCTCTCCCTCTTCAATGAATGAATTTTGGGAATTGAGACATTGTTTTCTCGGAAGTAATTTAAACAAGGCAAAGATCACGAATTGAGCAGAATTTAATGACGTCATAAAATTTCGTGACCTCTTAATCAGCTGCAAGCGGTCGTTGCCTATTAATAAGAGAATTAATTGGCTACTTAAGAATATGCTGCTTGAAAAAGGCTACCCTGACAAATTCATTGATAAGTATCAAAGCCGCAGACCAGAAATGACTCCTGAGATAGCAGTACTTAAAAAGCCTGTGAGCATTTTCCTCCCTTCCAAAGGTAATAATGACTTCAGCTTGCTAAAAAGGAGGCTGCGAAGCACAATTGAAAGAACTTATCCCGCCGCTAAACTGTTGTACATAAGCACAACAACGACCATTCCAGTTCAACCGACTAACGACCCTCAGCCTATGCATGCCACTTCAAACGGTGTTTACGAGTTCACATGTAGTTGCGGATGCAAACACATCGGGCGCACACAAAGGCAGTTAGCAATGCGGTCAGCTGAATACAGGCCGAAGTGGTTGCTCAGGGTGGAAAAGTTCAATCACGAAGCGCTTAGCGGGCACTGGCCATACAGTCGACCAAACAACTGCATTTAAGGTCGTACTTC
Source organism: Ligula intestinalis (assembly GCA_036362985.1). Taxonomy (NCBI): domain Eukaryota; kingdom Metazoa; phylum Platyhelminthes; class Cestoda; order Diphyllobothriidea; family Diphyllobothriidae; genus Ligula; species Ligula intestinalis. The sequence goes on along the minus strand of JAYGXS010000008.1, from coordinate 1,001,275 downwards.
GGGTGACGACCGGGCATATCCTACGTTTTTGCGGAGGCCGCTGCAATACGGAGAAGAAAGCCAGAGCTCTGTAGGCAGCTAGACCATGTGATCAACCTCGCACTGCCATGGTAACGATCGATAAACTCATTCCTGCTTACGCCTCCTCGTCACCCCAAGGACTGACTGCTACCCTGTCCCCTGCCCCTGCCCCACCCCCTTTTAACCACGTCCTGCTGGCTTTCATGAACTGCTATGCTGTGACAATTACCTTCCCCCCTCCTCCACCCCTCACCATGCGCCCAAATCTCTGACCAATTGTTCCTACTCCCTCTACCTATCATTTTTCAACCTTCGAGACTGACACTTAATTGGGCAGTTTATTCGCTTATTAATAGGCAACGACCGTTCGCAGCTGATTGAGAGGTCACGACATTTCATGACGTCAATAAATTCTGCCCAACTCGTAATCTTTGCCTTGTTTGGATTTCGGGAAGTAAGAGGATCGGTGAATGTATGAACGCCTATGGTGACTGAACTCCAAGTGCAATGCCCAATCTCTCTCCTCCAGCGGCTGTTAGCACGTACGCACCAATGTCTGCTGGTCCCAGTCCGGTCTGGCCAATCACCTAAAAGACTGACGCATACAGCCACTCACCGTGACGACTGTCGGACGCCGTTCATGTACTCGTCCAATTCCTGCACCTGGCCTCCCACTTCTGCGACGATCGCAGCAGAAACGGTCTGCCCTAATAATTTAAGCCACTACGACGTACCCACTGGCTCAACAGTGACAAAGGATAAAATGTGACGCGGTATTTTTGGATTTCTCTTCAGTAAAAGCTTATGACTGGTTTGCGAAGCTTAATCCAATGCATATCTGAGGGCAGTGAACGCGAATGTTTGAGATTTTTCTTCCCCAACTGCTGGAAGTAAGTCTAACATAAAGTGATAAACAAATACCGTAAAAGTCCACTACAGCGCTCCGGCAATCTGCAGGATGTTTAATCACTCCAGAAAAGTTGAGAGCACATGAACAATATTTCACGGAGGGGAACTGTTGCGCAGCAGGCGAGTGATAAGGATGCCTAAATGGTACAGAGGCAACTGAGTTTGTGCCAAAACAAGGGCACGGCTGATGCTTGTTGAGGCGAAGAAATTTTTCGGACATATACTCGAGAAACAGGACTCGCTGTCATAGAAAATCGTAGATTGTCTTAGCATTCGAGAAAAACAACAAGTAGCCAAGTGGGCAGCGTTGTGGTAGATTCGGAAAACCTCCCTCTTTAAAAAATAAGGAATTATCATTGGGAAAACTGCACCGTTATCTCGAGAAGAAGTTCCCACCGTTGATGGTAACCAGAGCACCGTCTTGAGAGGTTCACCGGAAACTACATCGTCAAGTAAATAGTACGGGCCATTCCCTGAATAGTGCATGGGAATACAGGGACTTGGGGAAGTGAACACAGACAAATCCTAACAGTGCGTTTTACCAGAACTCCACATTTGTCAACGCCTTTTGAACTGGAAACCGCAAATCAACGCCTTCAGGCTGGGCAAGCGCACTGCATCGTTTATGGTAACGTAAGAGGTTGCACACATTGACTAAGTTCTCTTTTCCTAAACTTAAACGAACATAACAGTAGGACTTCTGTAAAGGCTCTTGTTTTATGCAGGAAAGCGTTTCTTCCCGGCATCATCGGCCCTCAAACCTCCATCGGCAGAAGTTTCTCTGGTAGTGACGGAACAAAACTGGTTTGTCGACAGCGATTCGAGCTCGATTTGAGTTCGATCTGAGCTCGATTTTAGCACGATAAGGGATGGGGTGAGAGTTAGGGGTTAATATTAGGGTTATGGTTAGGGGAAGAGGTTAGGGTAAGGGTACGGTAAGGGTAGGGATTAGGGGTTAGGGTAAGGGTCAGGGTTAGGGGTTAGAGTTAGGTTTAGGGTTAGGTTAAGTGTTAGGGTTAGGGTAAGGGTGAGGGTTAGGGTTGGTGTTAGATTCAGTGTGGGATAGTGATATCTTATGGAAAAAGACCGAAGTTTCTGCTTAATATTACAGAATGTCTTCAAAAATTGCATTATTACTGGGTTTTGGGCAAAGGAAAGCTTTCAAAATACAACTCCAAATTTGTTGACAGCGATTCGTGCTCGATTCGAGCTCATTTCACAAAATCTTTTTTGGCTAATCAGGTTTATCAACTTAAAAAAACCCTTCTCACGGGTTACCGTATGAAAACAACCTACGGCTTGTTGTATCCAAGACCACTACCAAGGAAACTCCTGCCCCTCCACCTCTTAAGTCATGGACCATAGATTCTCGGACACCCAGACGTGGGTCACCGTACAGAGACATTGTTTAGGATGGTTTGCTTAAGGTTCGAATTTTGACGTTGTTGCTGCGATGTTTGAACTATTTGTGCGGCGCCCCCCCTCCCCCCCACTAACCTGCGTCAAGATCATTCGCCATCCCAGCACATTGACCACCCCCACCACCACCATCACGCTCTGACCAATTGTATCGCATGCATCCACCAGCTGCAGTTACCAATGTCCCGCTCGGCTACCGTAGTGCACGCCACTGGGACACTAGGACACTTAAACCTGCGCCCAAAAAAAACCCACAAAACGGCTCTCACCTCTCTCTCATTCTCTGGCTTACGTAAGCGTGGGGCCTGACTGCACTCCCTAAGGCAACAACCAGGGTTTTGTCTGTGTACCATGCGAAAACTCTGCTGTTCGGGCTTGGTTTGGTGGTTGAGGCGCTCTGACTAGTTAGACACCAGTACGTCTTCTCCGCACCAGTTTAAGATGCCTTGCTTGTACCAAGTGACAAACAGGATTCGTCAGGTTACAATGCCATTGCAACTTTTTACTTTCTATTTATACATTAGGAATCAAGTAGCAGGACAGGAAACTGATAAGGGATGAATCATACACCGGCACGAAAGATAGGAGAACATGAACACCACAAACAACTGTTGTCTTGCTCTAAATTCCAGGAAGACCAAACATTCCCACGCATTGACCATTGCGTTCATCCTAGCATACAACTAAACTGGACAATGCAACTACAGTGGAATGGCCGAGCATGCAGCGGTTGTGAAGAAGAAAGACGCCAACTCCCAGACTGAGACTCACTTGACGAGGTGAACTAGGCCAAAGAGGTGAAAAGCGCGTCAGCTCCTCGAGTCATGGTGCCCAGGCCCCCAGTCCATCGAAAAGCGCAACGATTTTAGCGTTTCCCTACTGCTTACTGAGACATTATCTGAGCAGGAGAATCAGCCATGTGGGAAGGGCCAGGTCCAACAACAACTCTGACAAAAGCGAGCATAATTTTCACGCAGTTGCCAAGCCCGCATCCGACACAGACAAGGAAATCGCAACAATTAATGAGTCGAATGCGAATTTTCAAGCCATCACCACACCAACTAAGACCCAAGCAGTGGCTATAGGAGACGGATGGATAATTATAGTATGCACGCAGATGACCGCTACGAAATTTAAATACAGAACAACCTGTGCATATTTCATCCCTATCTGCGCGTGGCTCAGACTATGCTACCATTCACTATGATTTAAGATCCCCGATGGAATCCGAAACGTCAGGACAATAAGCCTCTCGTTCCAGTGGTCACATCTTCTTCTTCTGAACTGCTTCCTGGAACTTGCATATTCACTTTTATTAGTTGACTCCAACCGTGGCCTCAACCTTACGGTTAACACGAACCCAAACCTTAACCCATGGCATCTTTAGTGATCCAACCCCCCTACTCGGGTCAACCCCAACCTAAAAATCACTTTAATCCTACAACTAAGTTCGCTGGAATTTGGCGTTAAACCACATGTGCCGTGGACATTTCGTGTTTAGGGGGCCATAAATGTTCCGCGTACCAATTAGCGATAAAAGTTCAACTGGCGCCCACTTTAAGTGTCCCTTGATCCTAGTCCTGCGGTTACTTTTGTTTAATTAATTTAACCATAGTTTATTAGCTTGAGTTTATTTTATTTAAGAAGAAGACTATTCGATCGGTGGGTCAACACGTTTATTCGCTTGACGTTTCGACATCCGTCGCGGATTCATCATCAGAAACCTGAGCAGGAAACATCAGTAGAAACGGGTTTAGTTTATTTCGCTTTTGCGTTTAGTTTGAAACCAGCAAATTTCAGTAAATATACTTAAGTAACTAATCTATACTAAACCTAAGAGTCAAGTTGGGCTAACGTACGTTTTCCATTATTCATCATCAGGCTAGTGGAATAATATGAGGGAGGGTGGATTTAAAGAGTTTAACCAACCAATCAGTAACAATTAGGAGAGGGGTAAAGGTGGTAAGCGATAAAAGGGTCGAATTCTGGTCATAATTTTGGACCAGGGAGAGAAGAAAAGGGTTGAAGAGAAAGGAACTTCGACGAGCATTGCAGGTCACCCGTCATTCCTGTCTCATGTCTTGTCAGGCTGCAAGGTGTAACGGTCTCGCTACGGCGTGGGGCTGCATTCCATTTTTATCTCGTCTCCATCTGGCAACCTGGAGACATGTGTTACCTCCGTCCCTTCACCATCTCGCGGAGAGGAAGAAAGTAAGTGGACGCCTGCTGAGTTGGTCTTCGGCCACGGGAGCTTCATTACCTGTACTAACGCCTTCTGTGCGCACAACACTTAAACGTAACACAACACTTAAACAAAAGTAAACTAGAACTAAAATTAAACTAACCAATTAAATAATACGGTAAAAAATAAACCAAACGAATATCACTGGTCTCGCAAGACAGGTTTCTGGGGCTAGGGGTATCTAAGATGAACACACAACTTTACTAGTTCTGCAAATATTCCCATTCCTAAGTTGAGAAGTCAAGATTGGCAAACATATGTTTTCAGCAAATCATCGTCAGGCCAGAACATTTGCAAGGTAATTAAAACTATACAGATGGACAGGGTTAAATAGTGTAGTCTAATTACAATTCATCGTTTACGCGTCGCCCGCATGGCGAGGTCGGCGTTTATAGGTTTGTGCGCCCGGGGAGGGAAGGAGGGGTAGGGAGGGTAATTGGGTTAGGTTGTGGGGTTGATCAGATGGCAGATGCATGGGGGGATAATTGCTGCTATTTGTGCACAGCGAACGACTGTGACTGGGGCGTGGGGGCAAAGTGCGATCGTCAGCTGTCGTCGGGGTCGGCCACGGAAGTGAAAGGGCTTCTGTCAGTTTCTTCTGACAACACAGCACCGGATTCTCTAGCCGTATAGCTACTGCTTCGGCTGTAGCAAGCACCCTTTGGCGTAGGCCCTTGGAAAAGTTGGCTGGTGTCCGATAGACAACCTGAAAGGCTTTGTTAGTATCGACTCGATGATTCGCATCGACGAGATGTGCGAGAATAGAACTCGAAATCGATCTAGTTTCACCTTTATTTAACCAGGCCGGTATATGCTCACGTACCCTCTTTTCCAGGCGCCTCGTTGTTCGGCCTATGTATCTTGCTCCACAGGAGCAAGTGAAAGAGTAAATACACATGGATGTGGCCTTCAACGGGAGTCGGTCTTTTCCTCCTAATCGTAGGAGGGGAGGGTTCGTGAAGAACACCCGTAAGTTCGCCGCGGGGAAAGCGCTAGCGATTGCGGTTCTTAGACGCCGTCTGACCAGCTCGCTCGCTGCATCGCCTGAGAAAGGCAGTCTAATGAAAACGTCTTTCTTTTCTGCTGTTAAGATATCAGGCTTTTTGGCTCGCTCGCCAAGTTTAACAACGCGCACCCATCTCTCAAATTTACTGCAGAGACAGAGGAAAATGATGAAATTTCGTTTCTTGATGTCCTTCTGCGAAGGCAAGATGATGGATCGATCCTGCGTAGAGTCTTTCTAAAGATAACCTGGACGGGACAATACACCAACTTTCACAGTTTTGTCCCCCTAAATATAAATCGAAATCTAGGCCAGGGACTAGCAGCTAGAGTACAAAAGATCTGTTCTCCCGAAACTGTGGAAGCAGAGCTCCAACAGCTGCAGCAGATACTTATCGAAAATGGATACCCGGAGAGGTTCATCCTCAGGAATATTGGCGAGCGAGCCAAAAAGCCTGATACCTTAACAGCAGAAAAGAAAGACGTTTTCATAAGACTGCCTTTCTCGGGCGATGCAGCAAGCGAGCTGGTCAGACGGCGTCTAAGAACCGCAATCGCTAGCGCTTTCCCCGCGGCGAACTTACGGGTGTTCTTCACGAACTCTTTCCTCCTACGATTAGGAGGAAAAGACCGACTTCCGTTGAAGGCCACATCCATGTGTATTTACTCTTTCACTTGTTCCTGTGGAGCAAGATACATAGGCCAAACAACGAGGCGCCTGGAAAAGAGGGTACGTGAGCATATACCGGCCTGGTTAAATAAAGGTGAAACTAGATCGATTTCGAGTTCTATTCTCGCACATCTCGTCGATGCGAATCATCGAGTCGATACTAACAAAGCCTTTCAGGTTGTCTATCGGACACCAGCCAACTTTTCCAAGGGCCTACGCCAAAGGGTGCTTGCTACAGCCGAAGCAGTAGCTATACGGCTAGAGAATCCGGTGCTGTGTTGTCAGAAGAAACTGACAGAAGCCCTTTCACTTCCGTGGCCGACCCCGACGACAGCTGACGATCGCACTTTGCCCCCACGCCCCAGTCACAGTCGTTCGCTGTGCACAAATAGCAGCAATTATCCCCCCATGCATCTGCCATCTGATCAACCCCACAACCTAACCCAATTACCCTCCCTACCCCTCCTTCCCTCCCCGGGCGCACAAACCTATAAACGCCGACCTCGCCATGCGGGCGACGCGTAAACGATGAATTGTAATTAGACTACACTATTTAACCCTGTCCATCTGTATAGTTTTAATTACCTTGCAAATGTTCTGGCCTGACGATGATTTGCTGAAAACATATGTTTGCCAATCTTGACTTCTCAACTTAGGAATGGGAATATTTGCAGAACTAGTAAAGTTGTGTGTTCATCTTAGATACCCCTAGCCCCAGAAACCTGTCTTGCGAGACCAGTGATATTCGTTTGGTTTATTTTTTACCGTATTATTTAATTGGTTAGTTTAATTTTAGTTCTAGTTTACTTTTGTTTAAGTGTTGTGTTACGTTTAAGTGTTGTGCGCACAGAAGGCGTTAGTACAGGTAATAAAGCTCCCGTGGCCGAAGACCAACTCAGCAGGCGTCCACTTACTTTCTTCCTCTCCGCGAGATGGTGAAGGGACAGAGGTAACACATGTCTCCAGGTTGCCAGATGGAGACGAGATAAAAATGGAATGCAGCCCCACGCCGTAGCGAGACAGCGCTATCGTCTCCTATGCAATCGTTGTGAAGCTGACAGTTCAAGCGGATACACCATGGCTTAATCGGTGTGTTGAATGCCTACGATGTTTACCTCGGACAGCCCGATAAAAAATGCCCCCTTTACTTACATATGCGACTTTCTATCAAGAAGCCACAGCTTCTTCTATGCATAATTTAAGACCCCATTCTCTTTCAGACATGAACGACGAACCGCTACTGACTGGAACCATCGGATGGCCTCCAGTAGATCACCAAACACTTTTGAGTAAGAGACGAATTCTCGCGCAACTGTACTACTGTCTAGTAAACAAAGCAAAATTCATTCACCTAGTGAGAGACTGCGCAAGCTATGGTTAGACTTCAGTCATGTAGCATTTTTGATTCTGTTCAGCAGTCAAAAAATGCATTTCGTACGTTGCCAGTTCAAGCGAACATGTGAGTCTCCGAATGTAATTGAGAAGAAGAGGAAACGATCCTTGGGACCGCGAGGGAAGTCAACATGTCAAGCCAATAGCAGCGTTGTCCCGGCAATTGAATTTTATTATTCGGTTACGACACTCACTTGGCACCCTTCCCCGAGGAATGGTTTGTCCGGGTCTTTCACTCGGGGACAAAGAATATCACAAAAAGCTTTAAGACAAACGCTTAAACTTATCCTTAGTGTCCGAATAACGAAACATAATTGATAACGAAACGAAAAACTTATCTAAGATAGGGCTTATGGTAAGCGGCTGTCCTTGAAAAGAAGGTTGTACTATTGCGTACGAGCTTGTCGGTGGACAAAATTTTTATTTTCCTACATATTACAGACATCTCTTTCTTTCCTGATCGAAGATTGCCTGTGTGCGAAGCAAGTGCCGAGTTACGACGTACTGGACAAACGCCATGAAAATGTGGACCGGGTACCGCAAAGGAAGCCTAGGTAGCGGTTTTGTCAAAATATTTGCATGCTATTTCTTTAAACAGTTTGGACTAGATTAAGTGCATAAAACCTCTTCCGTCGTTAAAAAAACATTACATGGACTATTTATGTGGTTTTTGATGTATCCTCGAAATGTAGGCTTTCTGTAGTGGTCCCACTGCGTGCGAAGGTTCACATCGTGCGCTACCAGTAAGTGCATCGGTGCCAGCGTCTATCTAGCCTAGTCTGACCAATAATCGTCAAGGCTGAATCGCCCCGGGACCTCACTGTTCCGACTGCCCCTCTCGAGTGCGAACGAACGATCCTCTGACTGCCAACTTTCTCCAACCCAAACTGTACAGAAAATACTACTCCGCCCAATTGGCGCCTAGATTTCTTTCTTAACACACAGGATAGGACATTGAGATCGCAACAGCAAGGCTATTCCCTACTAATTTAACCCACTGCGATACACCTTCAACGGAAAAAGTAAGATGTTATTACGAGATTCAGCAAATCATGCCTACCTTAAAGACCCTATTTTACTGTTGCGAGTTACATGCTATGTATTTGCCTTCAACTCCAATCTGCTACGCTTATAGAAATAGAGTTCAAGTTGGCAATTCTTCGTCAAGGTGTAGTTACGTGTGTTTTGACCATGCCAGGCTTCCTGGTCCCATAATATTTAAAGTAATTTATTTAGAGAATGCACCACGATGGAGGATCTAGGCCTTGGTTAAAAAAATAGGCCAACACAAGCAGCTCATGTTTATCACGTTTCTAGCCCTAGTTTTGCATGTATGCATGCTCTCATTCCAGTGAAAATTATGTATCACGGAAATTCCTCAATGGTTAGTCCGTCGCCTCGTTCTGTATTTGTGTCCGAATATGCCTTCTTGTGGAACAATTTTTCACAAGAACTTAGGCATTTGCTTAGTTTATCAGCATTCCAATCGAAACGTCATCAACGTGGAAAACATACGGTCACACTTGGTCACGTCTTTCCTGAACACTAAACTACCGGACGTTTTGATTTTTATAACCTGACGTTTTTAATAACCTGCTAATTACATTGCTTCCTACCATTATACACTGATGATATTCGCTGCTTTTAACGTCTTTGCCTCAAGTCAATGCAGAGAGAACTTTTCACCTTCACGGCAGGTTTACACGTTAAGAAGTAGAAGAGGTGGTCACGTGAACATACATGAGTTGACAGCCCGCTTCCAATTTCGTCATCCACATTGGAAGCGGGCTTGTTAATGACATGATAATTATGTTAGCTGTCGCCAGAGTACTTGCTGGGCATGACCATTCCCACGTGAATGATGCTCTTGTTTAGATAATGTCTTAGTACGAAGCCCCGTAAGAGTGCTGCACAGGCCTGTTGAGACGTATTGTAGCAAAATGGAAGAAAAAGTGGCTGAATTGCGGTATCTTTGACAGGTACAGAGAGCAAATAGTTTCCCGCGCAATTTTGTCAACTAATGAATATACAGAGGTGACGAAAGCCGAAATTAAACCGTCGCAAAACTAAGCAATAGTTTCCATACGTAAATTGTACTTGAACTGGTTACGGCTGTGATCATGCCTGATCTAGCCGGCCTCAATGAGGTCACGAACGGTACTTCTGAATGCGTGGCGTTTGGTGGCAGCGGATCTTGAGAGCTCCATCTAGTCCCTTCTCCAGCGACGGAGGCCGAAGATAGAAGGTCCAAGAACCGCTTCCATGTCTTGACGGACGGTGTCTAGCCAAGTCTTCAGTTGCCCTCTTCTTCGACGTTTCCAGGTGGGCTGCGGTGCCGGGTCGAGGGCAGCATAGGTAAGCTCGTGGGGCGGACGACGGAGAACGTGTCCAAACCACCTCAGTCGTCTTTCTTGAATGGCCGGAGATATCCTCGTGATACGATCGCAGCGGATGCGAACTGTCTCATTTGAGATGAAGTTGCTATACTTAACTCGCAGGATCGTCCTCAGGCATTGGTGGTCAAAGACCTCCAGTGTTCGCTCATCTTCAGCGCGCACAGCCCAGCATTCACATCCATAGAGTAGGACTGACCGGATGGATGCATGGTATACACGAATCTTCGTGGCGATGGAGATGTCACGTCAGATCCATAGGCGCTTTCGAAGGATTGAGAAAACCCAGAGAGTAGCATCGATACGGGAGGCAATGTCGTCCTCGCTCTGCCCATTTGGTAGCAGCCTCGCCCCGAGGTATTTAAAGCTGTCTACTTCTTCAAGTTGATGGCCATTAACCCCCAGGGGTGCCTTTTCCTGGTCAGGGATGCAGCTCGAGAGTTACTTTATTAGTTCCGGAATTTATGGACATGCCTACCGACATAGCTATCTCATTTAACCACGACACTACTGACTGTAGACCATCAAAGTTTGAGGCTAACAGCGCAATATCATTAGCGTAGTCAAGATCAGTTAGTCGGCGTCCGGTGCAAGTTCAACACCGTACTCTTCATGTAGGGCTTTGCCGAGAATCCAGTCAATGACGTAGTTAAACAGAATGGACTAAAGGACGCAGCCCTGCCGGACACCAGACCGGATATCGAACGACTGAGAGAGATTGTTGTGGACCAGGACTCGTGCGGTGGTAGACCGATAGTAGGCCTCGATCAGCGCAATGACTTTGGTCGGCACTCCATCCAGTTCCATTATTCGCCACAGGGAATCACGATGCATGGAATCGAATGCGGTGGCAAGGTCAACGAAGAAAACGGCCGTCGGTTGCTGGTAGCTATGGCGGAATTCTAGAGTGCGCCTCAGTGTGAATATTTGATCCGCACATCCATGCCCAGCTCGGAATCCGGCTTGGTTGGGTCGTGTCCTGGAGTCACGTACAGACTGCAAGCGCCTGAGAAGAACAACAGCAAAGACCTTTGCAGCAACATCGATAAGACTTATGCCACGGTAGTTCTTGCATCTCGTCTTATCTACCTTCGTGTGGACAGGTACAAAAATACCTGAGCCCCAGTCATCGGGAACGGTCTCTTCTCGCCACGCCTGTACAATCACCTCATGGAGCCGAGGAGCCAGGGTGTCGACACAGGACTTAGAAATTTCTGCAGGAATACCATCCTCTCCGCACGCCTTGTTGTTGCGTAGCCTCTGCATTGCATTGGTAACTTCGTTTTCGGAAAGGATGTCACATGACACTGCGTAGACAGGAGAGGATTTAAACTCCGCTGTGGAGGAGAGGGAAGGTGTTCGTCAAAGTTGAGTAGGTGCTCGAAGTGTTAACGCCAGTGATCGACCTTGGCCGAGTTGACGGCAATAAATCCTCCATTCATATTGCGAACAGAATCACAGAGTGTCGGGGGCTTACCACTAGCCTGGCGTATGATTTGGTACAATTTGCGGGTGTCACCAAAATTAGAAGCCTGCTCCATAGAAGTCGCCGTTTCGGACCAATACTTCTGCCGGTAAGCTCTAGCCGACTTTGCTGTCAGGTTTTGAAGTTGGTGGAAGGAGGCATCGATCCGGAACCTGGCTCGAGTCATCTCGGCCGGTAGCTGCAGGGTTCTACCGCCGACCCAGTCACTGCGGCGCCGCTGAGTGAATCCGAGAATCTTTTCAGCTGCCCCATAGATGGATGTCTTCAGTGATGGCCACTTTCTACTGCCCTCGTTGTCAGCCTGGGTCCTAACACGGGATAGGATTTCTTTGCTTAGAGCTTCAGTAGTGTTGGTTTGCCGGAGCTTTGCGACATCAAGGCGTCTCGCACGTGGCAGTTTGGGCACAGATGAGAGGTGAACCTTCAGGCGCGTGCGAACGAGAACATGGTCAGACCCGTGAACGTTACCAGTTTCGGCACCTCGCATGGACCTGTTACCGTGGACGCAGCTGCGAAACCGTGAACCAACTAGAATGTAATCGATCTGACCGGCGGTATGGCCATCGTTCGAATACCAAGTCAGTTGATGTTTGTGACGATTCTGAAAGCATGTGTTAGTAACAAACAGTTGGTTCTGTTCGGCAAACTGCAGCATCCTCTCACCATTGTCCGTTCGAGAGCCAAGCCCAAAACGACCAAGAAGGTGGCTGTTTGTCGGGTCACCGGGCCCAGTCCGGCCATTCCAGTCCCCGACAACAATTAGCAGATCCCGGCGAGGGAAGTCGTTCGGCTAGCTCCTGCAGCTGCGAGTAGAAATGAGCTTTCTCTTGCTGTTCATCCGCCGACGTAGGTGCATACACAGATACAACCGAGGTGTTCGTAAAATGGCCTTTTGGTTGAACATAGGCCATTCGGTCGTTGACTGGTTCCCATGCTAGTAGTGCACGGTTAGCTTCTTCCGAGAGGGCAATAGCCATACCGTGTCTACCAGATGAGTCACTCGAACCGCTGTGGTACAAGGTGAAATGAGAATCGACCCCCAGGATTTTGATTTCTCGGGCGCCTGAGTCGGGGAGTCGGACCTCTGACAAGCAGCAAACATCCATGTGATATTCATGGAGACTGTGTGCCGTCAGACTTTGAGTACCAGGATCCAGAAATGTTAGCACATTCCAGCATCCAATGCCAAGAGTCCATTTTTCGTTTAGCAGTCAAGCTTGCACATTATTCACCCACACCACCGGACAAGGGTTGCGGAGCGCGTCGGTTCCCGCTGACGCCGTAGCATGGGTCGTAAAATCGTAAGTTGACATGTTCATGAGGTTCCTTGGGAATTTTGAATACAGGTGGGTCCCCAACGGCCGCTCGGATTCTTTGTTCGAGGTTGCCTCCTCTTGCACTTTGGCTCAAGAACCTAACCACAAGGCAGTGGTGTTGTTGGCAAGCAAACCTATTCAATGGCAGTTCACGCTCGCCATGTCACAGAGTTGTCATTGGGCCTTGTGGCATTTTATGAGGCAGTCAGTGCGCCAGATCTCAGCCCACCGCGCCCTCGTAACACTGTCGCTGATGCGTCCGCGACTGCTGATTCGCCAGACCCGGGAGCCTGCTTATTTCGCAGCTAACCTTCACTGAAGGCTGCGCCACTATCCACCACCCGTGGACGCGCCAGGTAGCCTGCAGCTTGGCTAACGGGTAGCTTTCCTTTCCCAGGTAACACGCCTTCATCTAGTTGCTAGAGGTCCGGCTCATCAGTGGGTCCCCCGCTTTCTCTATCTGCTTTCTGGTTGATATACCGGTTTAGAAAGTTCAGGTTTTTAATCTTCAGAGAAATTAATTTCTGATCGCGGTATATATCAGTATATATAAGGTTTATACGCGTAGACCGGAATCGTAAGTGCATATTTGTGTTGAAACCCGTCAACCCCAATTAAATATACACGTGCTGCCACAGGACAGTCTAAAGTAGTATAAATTGACGTTGTAACTTACCATACTAACAGCCTAGGTACTTGCTAAAAGCCCCAGACACGTGTTTCGCCGGTATTCTGCCGCTGCTTGACGCAGCTGCTAGAGGTCCGGCTCAATAATCCTATGATCTTGTCTGTCATCTAACTAACGCTGTTTCCTTATATGTTTCTAGGTACCTAGGTCCTGGGCGTCTAGGACTGGAAAAGTATATTCACTAAATGGAAACTTCCCGTCGGAAAATTGCTGTGGAATATGGAGGACAGGACAATTTGATTTGCGATTCCATTACCCATGACGTGGGAAGGAGCTCACAACTTGCTTGTTATCTACAAATATTAGGTACTGATCCAGTCGGATGATCTATATCAGGAACTCGGCATCAGGAGAAATCAGCCTTTGCAAAGCTCGTGATTTAGTGACAGAATTAGAGGCTCTTGGACAGGATGTTATTAGAGGCCCTTGGGCCCTATTTCTCTATCAAAGAACTGACCTGAAAAGTGTCCTATCTTATTCAAGAAAAGATGTCCCCAATAGCAAGTGGGGTCAAACTGGAATTCATCGGGAATCCTACAAGTCCACAAAATAGGATTCTACGGCAGGTCCACATATAACAAGTGAAGAATTCCACGGAAGCTCTACATTGGGTCCCCAACGTAGACCCTCAATTTTCCGCCGGAAAAACCCCCTTTTTTGAAACGCGATAATAAACAGATTGTAGAAGACATTTAATAGTAGGAAACTGTTTTATATTTATAAAAAAGGTTAAGAAAATATTATTGTAAAAAAAAGAAGTTTATGGCGCTTGAGTCAACTTTAAACCCGGGTAACCCGCCTTCATCTGTATCGGAAGCAGTCAGCCGCCTCCTCACTCCACTTGGAGTTGGATTTGCCAGAAGCAACTATTACGCGCCAGGTGATGAGACCGAAAGCCCTACTGCCACGGCTGGAAACGGCTGCAGTCGCTTTTCTGATCTGCTGCAGTTGTGGGAAAAGCAACTACGTCAGAGAAACCACGCGAGATCTTCGTACGCGAATGACCTAAAATGCAGCAGCGATGATGAGGAAAGAAGTCAACTCTCAGGTTGCAGCTCACTTGACGGAATCCGGCCATAATTGCACTTTTAACGGAGCCGAGGTCCTCGCAATAGGTGGCAGCCACGTGAGCTGCCAGCTGCTCGAGTCAGAGTTCACAGACCCACAGTAAATCAACTAGCGAAGCGTCGTGCCGTTCCCATATGGCATACTGAAACATAATCTGAGCCGGAGAATCAGCCACGTGGGAATGGCCGGGCACAGCAAGATCTCCGACGACAGCAAACATAACTGTTACGTAATTACCAAGCCCACATCCGACACGGATGACGTAAATGGAAGCGGACGGCCGACCAAAGTACGGCTACCAGCGGTAGTTAAGGGAGCATAGTTCAGTGCCCGCGCCGGAGGTTTGAGTACGCGCCACAACTTGCCTTATAACTTTGCTTACTTTTACGGAATGATTGCTATCTTATTTGTTGCCTGATATGCCCCCTCCGTCCTTTCTCCCAAAATCATGAACCCGAAAAGCGGCCCCATGAGGTACTCCTACCGTTGATGTTCAGGTAGGAAATGATCGAGAGTGAGCATGTGCTTTCTAAGTTTATGACATTTCTAATAGAATGCCGATGAAATAAACAAAAGCCTTCATTTCTTGTGCAAGATTATTCCATACTAAGGCATATTTGAACAAAAATCAGAGCGAGGCGACGAAATATCCATTTGGGAATTCCGCATGATATACAAAATGGCCTAAAATTCGTTAAAATAGCCCACATTTATGAAAAAATTGACACTCTTGTATTAATCGGCATCGAGAAATGTTGTTATACTGTTTATCATGCAGTCTACTCTGAAGCCATTTTAATTCACGATAGAATGCCGGCTTTTTAGCGAGCTTCGTTCTGACCGCTTCCAAACTGCATGTACTTTAGAATGTGGCTAAAATTGCTGTATGCACCTTTATCATTGATTGTGACTGCCTTTATAAGTTTAAATATATTTAATGCAAAATATAAAAGAAAACATTATTTCTTGTTCTCTTTTTGCAGCCATGTACGAATTCTTTAAAGTTTACATGGACGTGGGAGGGGCCGAGCCCAGCGACCGCCAGCTAACATAATTGTCGCATAATTATATAGTCCCTATATGATTCGGATGACGAAATCGCGACGATTGATGACTGGTAAAATAGACTGTCCACCCATTTAGGGCTTCAGGTTGGGAAAATGGGGCTGATAATTACAGTACGCTGGCGATGGCGTAGCCACTGCAAACTATAAATACCACGCAATCTGTGCATGTATCACGTTATTCTGTGGTTTTCTCTGATGAAGTTTTCCAGAAAGAATCTTTAACCTCAGGAATATAAAATTCTTCTTCCAGTATTTGCATCTTCTACTGATGAACTGCCTCGTGGAACTGGCCTGTTAGCGGCTATTGACAGAATTCCATGATTCTGCCATTTCCTAGTGGCTTCTTTGGTCAACAGAAAAGTATCATGATCGCACCTGTGCGTGCTTTGATGGCGGCCTTTAATTTCCCCTCATCGGTTCGATGGCTATGAACGATCTCAGGAGATTCTCCCCTTTTCACCACCGTGGTGGTTGTCTTGAGTTATTAGTCGAAAACCACAATGATCGCCTTAAACTCCAAAAAATCAAATCAGTCTCTTTGTCTTTTTAAACTCTTTTTTCACTGCTTGCTGACCTATTTTTTGCATACCATTCTGCTTTTTATCAACAAAAAGTTATCACTGTACATTGTTTGCTTGTTCGTTTAAAAAATACCCATATTTTTTATAACTTTCCCCCTCTATTTTGACTAGAAGAGGAGCTTAGAGCCCCAAATGAAGTACACTTGAGAGAATTGAACAGAAATCATTTATTATTCCTACTTGAGTCAGGACTGGGTCACCCACTTACTCACTCATGAGGCATCCATTCAGTCCAAAACGCCCATTAAAGGTTTATGCACTTTCTTCAGCCCAAGGAAGCCAAAAATCTCCGAGAACCATAAAGACTTCAGTAGAGGAACCTTTTAAAATGCCATGATACTAAACGGAGGCGCTTCCCGCCAGAGAATAATGCATTTGTAATCTTTGGAAAGTTGTTTTTGTTTTTTACTTCAAGTTTACCTATTTAGTCGACTGTCTCAATACGTGGTGTGATAGCTTGTAATGGTTCAATCATGATTCTTACACGTGCGTTGTAAATCGCCTTAAAGCTTCTCGTGATTTGGGGTTTAAAGCTGCAGGCATAAGAATAGCTCCGGATTCTTTTCCATTAAACGTGCTTTCTAAGCTCACCAAGCCTCCAGTAATTAACCCTGAACAGTGTTTTCTTCACTGTTATCTGGTTTCCTTTAACGAAACTACGCGTGCAATTTTAAAATCGTTAAGGTCAGTTGGATATGTATGGCGACAATAGTGTTTGTACCCACGGGCGATACGCTCTGGAATTTTTTAAAACATTTGACAGGAGTTTCCTTGGTGGTGGACTTGGATACAACAAGCCGTAGATCGTTTTCATACGGTAACCGAGAGAAGGTTTTTTTGAGTTTGTAAAACTGATTAACCAAAAAGGATTTCATGAAAATAAGAAAAAAAAATGTCGTAACATTTTGTTGAAGCAATTAAATACGGTGGTTTTAGGCCGACTGCGTTGGGCGCGTTAATCGAAAAAAGGCGCAAAAAACAAATCAAACACGAATCGCTGTCGGCAAACTTGGAAATGTGGAGTTTTATTCCGAAAACTTTCCTTTGCCCAAAACCCAGTAATAATGAATTTTTTAAAGACGTTTTGTGATAGGAAGCAGAAACTTCAGGCGTTTTACATAAGATATCACTATTTTGTATAAATCGAAAGGCAGGCATCCCAAGAAATGTATTTTCATGGAAAGGATGCCTTTCCATGAAGATATCACTATCCCACACTGAAACTCACACTTACCCTTACCCCAACCGTAACCCGTATCCTAATCCTAAACCCAACCCTAAAGCTAACTCTTACCCTACCCCTTAACCCTAACCCTTACCATAACCCTTACCGTAACCCTAACCTCTGACGCCAACCATAACCCTAATCCTAACCCCCTACCCCTAACCCGAATCGAGCTCGAATCGCTGTCGACAGACCTGGAAATGTAGAGTTTTGTTCTTCCACTACCAAGTAAACTTCTGCCAAACAGTGTATAACTGGGGCGGCTGAAAAAGTTATTGCTTCTGCGGCTCTTAATGACTATGTGTTTGCAATTTTATGCAGGTCACAGATGGCAATACTGTCAAATAATATGAGGCGTTTAATTTAGCTGTGTTCCTGAGGATTGCTAACTTTACTTATTTTCTTACGCCTAACGTGCTGATAACTATCAAAATACCCAAATGCAGAGGGATAAGTAATTTCATTCCAGCAGCGTGCATCAGGTAGCTTTAGCCTCTCCCAACGAAACGAAATACGAAAAACTATAGTGATTGGCTCAACTCGAAGTGCACTTGTGAACGCCTGTCTTGACTATCTCAAGTCGAAGTACATTTCGGAAATGCTCGCTGTTTCCTGTCTTCGTAACAGCCAATCACAGATGGACTCACACAGGACCTCATTTGACGACTGCCGAGCAGACCTGACTTCACGCGCAGTCCACTAGCTTGCAGTTGTGTGGTCCTCTTATAGTCAGTTTTCTCCTGCTTCTGCTCTAATCCATTCTGTAAAGAATACATTCTTTCGACTACGCTGGCCATTCCAGGACTTCAGACTATCTCCTAAAGAGCCAAAGTTGGAAGATCGCAGACCTTTGGTAAGCCATATTAGCCTTAACTCATACGCGATAAAACCATTCTCCCAAAGTAGTCTACTAAGACAATCGCCAGTTCAAGTGTAAGTCGAAGTTGAATTTGCAGATAACTGAAGGGCGATAGACTTCTCCCTTCCAGGACACAGATATTTAGGGCTTTTTCGTTAAAGTTGATTCCTACTGGAAGCAGCTGAAGTTAAACATTCTGAATTTCAACTGCAATCGATACTCCTTCATACTGCGTCCACTCTCATAGAGATTTACAGCAGACTGGACCACTTTGCTCAACATTATGAAGTAAACTTCTGAGAATTGGAAAAGGTCTACCAAATGGGATGGTGCAGCACTGTAACCAGGTTCCTTTTAAGTTCATTCTCTGAATAATCTTCTGAAAGGCTACACCACTGTCAAAAACACATAAACCTCTCCTGTGTTCCACTACTGTTGTCAAGGCAATTGATCACTATGTCGACACAAGGCCTGTACTGACCTTGCAGCTCACCTTCTCCTAACGCATAAGGCCACAGACAAGGTCAGATGATGACATATTTGGTCACCCGGCTGCCTGATACGCGCAGCTTTTGTCCTGGCACAACTGGCACTCGCGGACTTCAGACTGGTCGGGCTTTTCATCACTCCGAGGCTGACTCACACAAAGTCCTTTCTGGGTCCTTTGTGGCACTTCCCGCGCTAACGGCCAGACCGGACTCCGCCCCAGCAGGTAGCGGGCACAGGCAGCGTCGACTGCGTGCTGTCACACAAACGCCATGCCAGCCCGAGTTGAAAACTTCTCCTCCACATCCTCTAATCCCTCCGTACAGAATACACTGTTCCTTCCACACTGGCTTTTTATGAAATTGCTCCAAAAAACCCGGGCCTAGAAGATCGCAGCCGTTAGGGCTTGCTCTATTGATCTTAACGATACCTAGATTACTGTTCACACGCAACATGAGATGGACTCTCATCTTCTCATGTGGCAGAGCTCAATCACCGTCAAAACGCCTTCATCTTCAAGTGAAATTATATGTTTAATCTTTTGTGACCGTGATATGGGGAATTCCATTACCATCATCCTGTCGTTAAGTGAAACAAAGGTCAGCAACCGCCCACAGCCCATCAGTTCCAGGGTCTGGTTCCTTTTCAGTCGAGCAGAGCAGTTACCAGCTGTTAGACCAGCACTCGAACCTTCTTTCTTAACTCTGATCCCTTTTTGACTGTCAACGGTATCTCTCCTCATTCAACACAATCAACACTGACACAGTATACTGATTTGTGGTCGAAGTTCAACTCAGCCAAACTGTCAGACTTACATGTTGTCGAGGTGACCTTTCCTCCTAGCTAATTGCCGACTCACTGCAAACGTAGTGAATATCTCTCTCCACTCTCCTCACCTACAGATGTGCCGGTGACAACCTTAACCCTGCATAGAATCTTAGCTAGAATCGCAGAGTATGGTACCCAGTTCTCTGTAAAGCTCATGAGACCTGCAGAAAGATTCTCTGAGTAATCTTCCAGAACAACTGACCATCGTCAAAACATACACCCAATCCTCCATATCGTTACTGTTCTCTAAGCCCTTGGATGATATGTAGACACGGGAACCACGCGTATACCAGCGTAAAGTAAATCGATTGAACGCGAAAAATTGTTAAGCAGAAACTACAAAAACATCCAGCATGGTGAATGGCCCTGCGAAAAGAACAAACTAAACAAACGTTTAGCGCTCTATCCCTCCATCTGTCTGTGACACTGACAGCCGCCTTTGATGTCTGTTTTCTTCAAGCAGTAATCAAAACGATGGGAGTCACGCATTTTGCGCGTTTGGTCATGTAGACTAGCTAATGCCGTACTTATATCTTTATCGGAGGTTTAGCAATGCGAGGGCGCTTTCCCTAACTCAGGTGACTCACCTGCTTGGACCAGCTTACATGAAGGTACCAGACAAACCAGCTGCAATCTTGCTCACGGGTGCGTTCCCTAGTAAACAACTTGCTAATCTGCATGCCCTGTAAAGGGCACTCGGTTATTAGGAAGCCCTGTGGGGAAATTGAAGATACATGCGATGAAAGGACTCCGGGGAGCAGACATGCAGTGAACCCATAGTCCTCCGATTACTATACATAAATTTGATTAGTAAAGTCCCTTAAACCTCTTCAATTTTGGTTGGCTTTAGGGCAAAGGTTAGAGACTAGTTCCGGATTCTTCCTTCCTAATATTAATGATTTCTGAACTCATCAAGGAGCCGATAGCTAACTCTGCACGGCAAGTCCTACAGATCAAGCAACTGAGCGGCTTACTTTTTTAACTTCATCTGGTAAGAAGGCACATGGTCATTCGGTCACGAATTTTTTGACGTGAATTTTTGATTGACTGAATAATTTAAAAGTATAGTTGTGGTCAGAGTTTAGTTGGCCCTAAGTCGATTAACAAGCGCAAATATCAATTATCGATTATCGTTATTTGGTCTAAAGGACTTGCAACTTAGGAACCGCGCAAGTGAACGCATTCTATTAAACGCGACTGCCGATGACCCAGTCTTTTCTAATTACAAAGTTAAGGCTTGGACGAGGAGCATCCAAATCCACTTGCATTTCAGGTAACGAGCCGGCAGCTAGCAGAGCATTTGTCTAGATTGATGAGTTTCCATTGCTCAGTTACCGAGCTGTGCGTATGCGTGCCTGTGTTCACCGTTGAGTCTCGCTCCCAGGGCATGGGTTCTCGATCGCCTGCAGCCATTAAGTTAACTGATGCAGTTTAATTGGCTGCATTTCATAAGATGACTTTTTCACATGAGAAGCTAGGTGCCAGAACAGATTCAATGCATTAAATGAGATTTTTACTAGATTAAAATTCGCGCCAAGCTTGTTCAGTGGTTAACTATTAGCGAAAGAGCCCAGTCCTGCAATTTGGATATTTTTTTTGCTTTGACCGAAATCGATGGGTTTTATAGTCGTTGTAGTAGTAATTCGAACATAAAATACTACTCCTTCACCTACTTCAGTAGGTCTGTTGTTTACATAAATGGTAACTTACATATTATAAAGGTTTATTTGGATAAACACGGTTAACTTTGGGGGAGTTATGATAGGAATTACTGTGCAACCTAGTTCCGTGCTAGTTCGGTAACTTCTTGATGCAGGCATCATTAAAAAACTTTTTTTTTCAAAAAATGACAATTCATATAATATGTTTGTCTGCCACTAACTTCTGATATCTTTATTAAGATTTTTTTTTATTAAAAACGTTGTGTACCCATTGGGTATCTGTTCATAATTTGCCAAGTAAGTAAGTAAGTAAGAAGACGAACACTTGATCGCTAAGACAAAACGTTTATTCGCCTGACGTTTTGACATCCGTCTTGGATTCATCATCAGAGACCTAAGCAGGTAACAGTAGCAGAAACAGGTGATGAATCCACATCGGATGTCGAAACGCTAAAAGAACCGACCTTCTGTCCCAGAAATTGAGTCCTCTTCTTCTCAGTTCATGTATTCTTCGAATTTTATGTTCAAAAAGCAAAGATACCTTTCAGTTTTAAAACACATCCTGATGTTTATTCGTTTGACCCACCAGTGAAAAACGTGGCAGCCTCGATGTGATTTGAGCCTATGACAGGAAACAGAAGGCTTCGGCGCCGATAAAAACAAATCGGTCACAATGACAGCCTCGTTTGATGCCTGCTTTCTGCAAACAGAAGTCAAAACGATGAGAGTCACGCATTTTGCGCGTTTCGGCATACCGACTAGCTAATGCCGCATTCATACCTTTATCAAGGGTTTAGCGATGAGAGGGCGCTTTCCCTAGCACAGATGACTCACCTGCTTAGATTAGCTGACATGATGGTACCAGACGAACCAGTTGCAAATAAACGGGCTCTTACATAAGTTATCTAGTAAACAAGTCGCTACCCTGCATGCTCTAGAAAGTGCATAAGGAGATTAGTAAACCCTGTGGGAGGAAATGCAGGTAGTTCGTTTTCACAATTTAATGACTATAGGGAGAAGGAAACACCATCGCAAATACAATCAAGCGAACACTTCTTTTTTCTATCCAAAAAACTTACTATGCAGCCGAACTTGTTTTTCTAACTCCAACAAAAAGGCTCCCAATTAACCGGCCAAAGGATGCCTTGCCTTTGCACGCCCCCTCAAACTGTGTATACGAATTTACCTGCACTTGCGGATGCAAGTACATTGGCCGTACGCAAAGGCAATTGGCAACCAGGGCTGCTGAGCACTTGCCTACTTGGCTTTTAAAACAGGAGAACAATGTACCACGTTCATCCATTACAAAACACTGACTAGACAGTGGTCATTCGGTTGACACTAACACGTCTTTCCGCGTTCTTGTTCGAGCACGAACAAACTGGACCTTATGTTACATGGAAGCATCCTACATACGGCGGAAGAAACCAGACCTATGTTAGCAAGTAGACCATGTTGTCCATCTTCAACTGCCGTGGTAAATACACACCACACCTTCATTTGTTAAATCCCCTCCATTTCTTTCGGTCCCAAGTTTAACAGTTGACATAACTTTTGGCCATTTGCCTCGTTGATACGACCTTGCTTTTATCGATTTTGTGTAAATTCAATATTGATGTGTTCTCTTAATATTTCGTTGTTCATGCACGGAGCGGAAGCAGCTGAAAAGCGCTTTCGAAATTTATTCGCGCGAATAAATTCTGCTATTCTGCCTTGCTTCAAATTATAACCAGGGAAAAATGCTTTAAAGGAACTGGCGTTGTTAATTATAATTTGGTCTGTTTAACCGCACAACTGCCGCAGTGTATACACATTGGAGGATCGGTCAAAGAGCAGCGATTATTTAAGATAACGAGATAGCCGCTAGCAGACCTATCGCAAATTGTAAAAGCCACTACGGTTTATTCCTAACGACTGCGATCTTCTTGGGTCGGTTTCTGAGGAGATAAGAGAAGTGTTGGTAAACCAGAGCTGTAGGAAGATTGTTTTCTGTACAGAATAAATAGGAGAATAGTTAGCAGAAAGGTTGACTCGATCTGGCGTGCTTTCGACCGTGAGAGCCGTGTAAAAAAGCAGCGGCGGTGCGTCCACCCTGTGAGGGGCCAGAATGCCAAGCGAGTCTAGCATTAGCCATCCCGAGCGGCCACCGAATCCTATTTCTGTCTCGCGGCCTTGATGTGATTGGTTGGACCACACGAAGGAAGACACGGGCGTGGATGGTGAGTGTCTCATGTGCCAGTTTGCATCTGTTCGGAAGCAGGCCGTAAAGTACATTCGCGCAAGGCCTTGCTCTGAGTGACCTTGTCTCTGACGTCACGCCTTAGGTGTGCGTCGGACTGATAGGACCACTACAGAGCATTTGATGACGGATAAAATTTCGCGCAGTTACCGAGCTGCATGTGCCTCTGTTCGCCATTGAGTCTTGCTCCGTAGGCGTGGGTTCTCGGTCACCTGCAGCCAATCAGTGAACTGATGCAGGTTTATTGGCTACATTTGGGGAGCCAACAGTTTTAAATGACAAGGTTAGTGCCGGACCGAATAAAATGCCTCAACCGAAGTTTCTCTGTAATGAATTAAAAGTCCCATAGTATTCATCAAGTTCTTGACTATCTGTTGAAGAAAATATGCCTGTGATTGCCTTTGTTCGTTACTTTGAGTAAAAAAATGGTTTTTGCAGTCTCTGTAGTAGTAATTATTATCGAAAATCCTGCTTTTGCATCTTCAGTAAATCTGCTGTCTCAATAAATTTTAAATGAAATACTGAAAATGTTTTTTCGATTAAATGGTTAACTTGGGGGTGCTATAATTTTAATTTTGCCACAACATAGCTTCGTTATATTTCAGTCACGTCTACATGCTGTCATTTTTAATGAACTGCTTTCCAGAAAATGATAACTCATATCATACGTTCATCTGCCATTGACTGCTAAAACTCTTGTTCATTGGAATAAATTTTTAGTAAATATATTGCGTAGGTTTTGTTAATCAATCTGTATAAATTTGTGAATCCTTCAAATTAAGTGTTTGAAAAAAGGATAATTTTCGGTTTTTGAAAACACATTCTACTATTTACTCGTTGCACTCACTTGCTTAAAACTTGGCAGCTCCGATGGAAATTGAATCCACAACTCAAGGCAGAAAGCTTTGGCCCTGAGCAAAACAAACTAAATAAACGCTTTGATCTTCCCCCCTCCCTCTCTGTCACACACTGAGAGCCTCGATTGATGTCTGTTTTCTGCAAACAGATGTCAGAGCAACGGGGGTCACGCATTTTGCATGTGTGGGCATCCAGGTTGGCTAACGCCGCAGTCATACCTTTATCCGAGGTTTAGCGATGCGAGGGCGCCATTTCCCCAGTTTGGCTGCACTCCGGCTGACACGAAGAAACACGACAAACCAGTTGCCAATATACTTGCTCACACAATTACTGCATGCGTTTTCTAGCAAACAACTTTCTAATCTGCATGACCTGGAAAGGGCATTGTGAGATTAGTAAGCCCAGTGGGAGAAAATGTAGGTAGTTTATGCATGAAATGAGCTAACTTTGGGGAGAAGGTAGGAAGTGGTTCGGTTTATTGAAGTGGTTTTCTTTTGCTATGATTCAGTTTTCGCAACATCACAACTGCTGCAGTTTATACAGTAAAGCCTTGAGAAGGATTACCCCTAGCATTTCGGGTCACGGGCAAACCATCAACAGAAAATATGTTTAGGTTGACGAGCTAACAGTGCGTGTCTGCCTTTGTTCGCCGTTGTGTCTTGCTCCCAGAGTGGGTGTCGTTGGTCGCCTACGGCCAATCGGTTAACTGATGAAGTTTGATTGGCTACATGTCCCAAGGTGGGTGCTTCACATGCAGAGCTCGGTATGGGAATGGATTAAGCTATCCTGAATTAAAATCCCCATCGTTATCCTCTAGTGGTTTGCTATCTGCTGAAGGAACTAAACACGTCAGTAGGTTTTTGCTTTGACCAACATCGATGGGTTGTATAGCCACTGTAATAGTTATTCGGGCAGGAGTGTCATTGGTAACAACGAATGCTCTTAATTTTATCTAAATGCCTACACCCAAGCTTTCCGTACGACAGAAACTGGTGGTTTCGTTACATACGATACCATTATCTCACCCTAAATCTAACGCTTACCCAAACAAAAATTAATACAGTAGACATGTAAATATGAATAAGAACATTTGTTGCCAGCAAGGGAACTCCTGCAGCAATTCGTTTCTAAACCCCTACTCTTTCACCTTCTGTAGTAGGCCTGCTGTCTCCATAAATGCTAGCTGAAATACTGAAAAGATTTTTGATGACTTAAATGGTTAACTTGGGGGGTGGGCATTTCGGTAGCGTATGAATGTGTGACTTTATAATGAACTTATTTCCAAAAATGACACCTCACCTACTGCATGTCTGCCATTGATTTCTGATACCGTTATTAAGTTAAGTATATTTAATAAAAAATACGCCGTGCATATTTTTGTATTCATTGGGTATACATTTACCGATTTTGCGAATTTTGTGTTTAAAAAAGGACATTTTTCGGCAATAAAACCCTCTTAGGTTCAGTCATTTGACCTACTTGTGAAAAACTCGGCGGCTTTGATGGGATTTAACCCCTCCCCCAACTGCAAAAAGAAGGCTTCGTTGCAGTCCACGTTCTAGACACCTTAGATACCAACCTCCACCAGGAGCCCTAAAGGTAAGCATATTTTGGTCAATTTACCTGCCCAGTGCACTGTAACATATGAAACTGGCTTCCATAAATTTATTTTCCTGGGTTGTCATCTGATGGACTCTAGACTGACTGTTAAGAAATCCTGCTGGGCTGGATTGCGTATGTTTTAGTAGACTGAGGGGGCAAGAAAATCGACCCAGGTGTGGGTTAACTCACTCATGCGGGCGGAAGCCTCATAGTTCAGTTGGTTAGAGCGTTTTCTGTGCTTAATCCTGCCCCTTGCTGACGTGGGTTCGAATCCCAAGGAGGCTGTTGACTTTTAGCAATTGGGGTAAATAAATAACGAAAAATCTTTAAACACCCACTTCTTAGTTATTTCGTTGTAATCGTATTGAGATCCATCAGAAGTCAGACATTTTTTTTGTTTTTTGTTGCCCCCGAGGGCACTGTTATTATAAATATGTATCAAATAAATGTTATGTGTCAGAGGTTGCAGTGGCCTACGTAGGCAACTTATCCCAAGCGAAATAAAATGCGTGACTTTTCGTGGGACCTATCTTTTCAAAACCAAGCCTTAGGAATTTTTTCAATCCCATTCTTGCTCCTTTATGGAGGACATGCTATCTTGTTAAATTATAATTAAACATTTGTAAAATGTTTTAAAAATATGTATTATGAAGGATTATCTGGAAGTGCAGTTTCGCAATATTTCATCCAGGTTTTCATGCTGGCCCATTTACAGTCACCTGTCAGCAGTAACTACTTGTGTGAATTATTTTCAATGTCATCGTTAATACCATAATATTTTATAAAAATTATCCATTATACTTTTTGCTTTAGTCAGTTGGTGACAATGCATTTTTTCCATACAATATGCTCTTAAAAAAAATCCTTTGTTTGTAAAGTACTTGTTAAACTCCTGAATAACTTTAAAGCCAACCACTGTTTACACCTGCATATTATGTGAGGAAAAGCGTCAATTTCTATCCGCTATTACAAAGGGGTCGCATGGGGCTTATACAAGTTTGCACTCAATTTGAACGATCTTATATATTTTACAAGCAGCCTTTATAATGCGAGGTTTTATGATTGGACAATTCAAAAACCTAATAATTGAAAAGCCCTTCATAACCAGCAATGACATTTGTCGAACTATAAAGGTTGGAAAAGACGCAATTTGTTACCACTCATTAAATAAAAAGAAAATGTTGGTGCACGTTGTCAGTAAAATAAATTTCAATTTATAGGGCATTTTTTACAAATCGTAACTTTGGCAGACAACCGTATCTAAGACTTTTCAAGACCGGCATCCTCACGTGATCTGGCGATTATGCCACTAGGCATTTAATGTTGCGACAACATCCAAGTAATAAATTTTCAAAATCAGAAACGCATTTTTGAACAATAAATTGAGATAGCATACTGTAGACTTCCATTAGTTTTACTATCTTATACTCTCAAAATGTTTTGAAGAAAATATTTTCTTCTTTAATGCCTAATTTGTCAAACGAAAAACTACCGATTTATCCATTACTGAGTCCTGGGCAGTGTAATTGGTAGTTTTTGAACAGATATATCATACTTTTATTTGGTAAGTCAGGGTGGCTGGTATGTTTAATATCGGTACCCAGTTGATAGGGGAATTGAAGGAATGCAGTTGTTTCAAGGTAATTCTGAAATATCAGCAAATTGAAACATTTTTTTCCTGAAAGAAATTTTAACGAGGTGAAAATCGTGAGGTAAGCAGGATCCATTGACGTCATATTATTTCGCGACCACTTATTCAACTGCAAACGGTCGTTGCCTATAAATAAGATGATTAACTACCCACTTAAAT
Organism: Ligula intestinalis; assembly: GCA_036362985.1. Lineage (NCBI taxonomy): Eukaryota > Metazoa > Platyhelminthes > Cestoda > Diphyllobothriidea > Diphyllobothriidae > Ligula > Ligula intestinalis. The sequence continues at coordinate 973,453 of JAYGXS010000008.1, read as the reverse complement.
GTCGGCAAAGAAGGGTGAAACTTGATGGGTTAAGAGAGTAGAAGCTATCATTCCTAGATGTGGGCGCATGTTGAAGGGGTAGGGGAGGGAGGAGGTTGTTGTCATAGCATGGCAGTTCATGTTAATTCATGTCCATAAAAGTCTGTGGAACGTGGTTAAAGAGAGGAGGGGGGAGGACGGGAAAACATTCAATCCTAAAAGGGGGGGCGAGTAGGCGTAGGAGGAATGCGTTTCTCGATCGTTTCCATGACAATTCGAGGTTTATCACATGATCTAGCTGCTAACAGCGTTTTGGGTTTCTTTTCCATATTGTAGCGGCCTTCGAAAGCCGTAGGGGATGCCCGGTATACGATATACGACCTTGATTATCTTATTTAAAGGCAATCACTGTTTGCAGTTGAGTTAGAGGTCATGAAGTTGTATGACGTCAATAAATCCTGTCAGTCTCGTGATTTATGCGAAATGTTAGCAAAGCTGGACAGAAATAAGGAATTAACATTATCCACAGCAGGCGAGCCCAGTACTTTTAATGCCAAACAGAAGTACGAAGGCTGGATTGTCCTGCATTTTCGCTACATTTTTCTGGCGACTGTCCAAGCCGACTTGGCCTTGCAGTTAAGTTTAATGAGAATGACCTGAGTCAAATTCTTTTATGAGACGCCAGCTTTTACCTCATATCCAACCCCAGTCCTACACCAAAGAGTAACCATCCCTTGCATTATAGCACAAGGTAGTTTTGAATATGTGGAATACCAAAAAACCTTGTCAAACTTTGAGCTAAACTCTGTAAGAGCCATCGCATAAACCTTCCTGGGAAATGGATGTGTCAATGATGGATAAAATGGCTAGAAGGTATGTTCATTAAATAGTGGCTGCAATTTGCAAACATGCTGATAACCAGAACATACGTCCGAGGGACCACGTAAATATTTTGATACCAACTTATTAGTTGAAATATTCACAGGGTCCTACAAGGAAATAATTAAAATGCCATTATATATTTAATAGATTACAGATCTATAGTCACGGAATGGTGGTCGAAATTTTTTACGGTAATTTAAATCGGCGAGGTAAAAAACTGCTGATTGTAATGGCTACTGCTAGTCCATTCGCATACCCTGGTTTGCTGAGGTTTAAGCGCATCAGTGGGAATAGCACAGCAAAATAGACCAAGATGCGGATATAGTACTTCTACTTTCCAACAACTTTGTAAAGTGAATCCACTTTTTTATAATGTCTGCGCTACGAAGAAAGTTCTCAGATCAGTTGTACAAGCAATCACTTCTTTAAGATTTTATATAATCCAAGAGAGTGTCCTGGTCTTAGAACCATAAGATGGGCTTGTAGTTTTATGACCAACCTGAATTTAAACCATTCAAAGGTTTCCCAACTCTACTTCCTTGGCTTTCTGAGTGAACATCTTTCAATTTGCACAAAGGTATATCGCGGGGTTTAGGTTACTAAGACCAAACCCTACACAGTGCGATCTTCATGCCCGGTTCCTAAGGAGAAGTGAAGACTGTGGGAGGCCAGAGTGAAGAGAACAGTTTATTCTGTACGGAAGTTGTGGAAGAAGGCAGGATTTATTTGACACTCGGACTGGCATTTCTCTGACTGTGAATGCTGGCCTTCGAGTTGTGAGAGCGCGGTTTTGTCACAACAGCGGCCAACAACGCTGCCTTTGCGTGAGGCAGTCGCGAGAAATGATTGATCTGACCAGAGCAGACTGGAGTTAGCTGACATCGGGGCGCACATGTGTACTGATGCACGTTATTGTGTGCGCGTATTCGGATGCAAGTAATACTGCAGTCACTATGAATATTCTCTTATGCATATACAGTTATATCAGAGTTTCAGCTTACGTTAAGTAATTAATTGGGGCCAGAGGCAGGTAGGCTGCCTGTAGGCTGCTGCGGCTTTATCAAAATACTCCACTTTTATTCCACGAAAAAAATTGATAGATATAGTCTTTCTTTAGCATGAAAACAATAAGGAAATTAGAGCAACGGTAGGTTTTATAAACCAAATGGTTTTAAAATTATTATCTAACTGTTATATTTCGTTCAGTAGACATTGTTTAATGTATACTTTTAGTGGTTTTGCAAGTCACGCGTTAGGCACCCTATAGCAGCTTTGATTTACGATGGCCTCTTTGCGGACAACATTATTTTACATGAAGTCACCAACATTACTATCTGGCTATGCAACTAGCTGTCACAGCTTCTGTCAGGGCCCTTAGAAATAAGGCCCAATGTAAAGACATGGCGGCAAAAGTGAGTTCTGTTAGCGGTCGGTGGAAGTTCACCAACGAATGTCAGAATCTCTTGACGTAAACGTAAATTATATTTCCTTTGAGCAGTTGACGTAGGCGTTATCTTTCTACATTACAGTACCCGGTTGGTGTCCTTGACTGACGTTTTAAACAAATGCACCAGAACATTTACTGTCTACTTTGTCGACTGCTAGGTCGGTAAATCTCCAACCTTAATGGCCATCCAAACCCTCAGGCTACTTTCAACATAGTTGGTTCTCAGGTGGATTTCCTTTTATATTTGACCGAATAAGGAGGCTTATCAAAAAATAAGGCCTCATAACATCAGCAAACCCCCTTTCAAAATGACAGTCTGTGATGGATACTGATGAGTGCTACCTGTGAATAGTCCAACGTGGTAGAAAATGATATTTTTTGGTTGTTCGTCTAATAAAACCGTCATGCTACTTTTAAGGCTTTTTTGGCAAAAGTAGCTTATGTAGCCCCACTTATATACCCCTAGTCTCAGCATTTTGTCCTGCAAAAACGATAGTTATAGAGTTTTGCGGGGTGGGGAAACATGACAGGCAGAGAAGGAAATTTTTAGAAGTAAGTGTAAAGTGAAAAAAATGCAGTCGAAGTGGCTTCTCGCGGCCACAGAGAGCAGGTTTTTCCGCATGTTAATTGAAGGTCTACGTGGCGCTTCACGCCGCGGACTATACTAATATAACTCCAGAACGGTAAGTTGGACTGCAGGTAAGTTGAAGTAGACGACCTCCTTACCAACATTCAAATTTTTCGGAAAATTCAAGAAACCTGCAGTTTGATTATCAAGTTTTTTTCGCAATAAGTTAAATGATAATACAGGGTAGAAAATATATCGATATAAATTAATAACACTTCTAAAAACAGTAAAATATGAATGCATTTAGCATTTATTTAAGAACAGTAGCCGCCGAAGACCATGCAACGCTAATTATGAAATTTGCCTGGACACTTTGGCATACATTTGAAAACACTTTTGTGATTCATTCAGTTAATTGAATTCTGCAAAAGCCTTTTACTTTGTTAAATCGTCATTTGCGTAAGGTTTATTAAGAGGAATAACCATTAGTTTTCGGGAATTTGGTAGTAGGCTCATTTAAAAGGAATTTCCTATGCTATTTTGAAAGAGCGAACCAAACCACACGTTAAAGTTGATAATACTAAGAAGGAACTCAAAAAAATAGGTACGGAAGATATCCCTTACAGAACCGAAAAAGATTATACAAAATTCTTCAGATTGAAGTGAAGCCAAGTTAAAGGAACCAAATTTGTTTGAAGTAACATTGAACACTTGTATTTAAGAAATTATGTTTGGCTATCTGGTGAAGTTTTGTTGGTAGAAAATGCATTAACAGAAGAGTTTTATTTTGAATGCAGCAATGAACCGCAAATGTTCTTCAATAAAAACCAAATGTCTAACATGTTTTCGTAGATTTAACACAAATAATGCTTTTTAAATATAAGTCAAGAAGAAAAAAAATTTTTGCATACTTAGCAATCCCTTTTTACTTTATTTAAAAACGGAACAGATGAAAGAATAATAAGTACTGCGAAAATGGCAATGTATATAGCCAGTGTTTTTTAATTTGCCAGTATATATCTGAAAGTGGAATTAAATATTCGCATGCGGAAGGTCAACCATCATAAAGAGAAAAGAAAGTTCTTATATTTTCAGTCAAATTGAATCGGTTATCTTCATAAAACTTAAAGAAATTCTCAAATTCTCAAAATTCATTGTTAAATTACATTGAAGAAATTTAATATACACAGAAGTTTGTCAGCCGAATATCTGATCAAAGCAATTTCGAAGAGTTAACCTTTTATAGAAAGTTTTTATTTATCTTAGGAATAGTAGTTGCAGATTTTTACTGCTTACATGATTTACTCTTGTCAATGTGGTTTGCTATTTCGAGGCATTGCTACAAGGAAGCAACATGGTCATCATTTGCAGAACTTACATCCAAAAACACTTTATTTCAGTGAATACTCTTTGTATATACTTTTTTTAAAGGTTTTGGTGTAAACGTTGAAGAGATGCGGAAATTATGAATTGATCAGTGAAGATAGTAAAAACAAGCAATTTTATGAGAGACTTTTTTCGATGACATTTAATAAATACTTAACCGGTAAGAACAGACTAACAGAATATTTTGACTAAAGAAAAATTCTTTTATTATATAGAAAGTGGTTGCTTCAGGTTTTCAACTTAACACAATATCTAAATTTATTGTTTTAATTTAGAGCTTTTTCTACGTCTCGTGAACCACGGCATTATCGAAAAAAATTTATATTCCTTTACGAACACTTAGTAATTCCTATAGTTATTTTAAGAACCTAATAAGCCTTATGCCGTTCATTATTATTTTTTTGTTTTCCTAAATACATTCACACTGGTATTGGAGTAATGATCAAACTTATACAAATTGAGGAAAATTACGTGGTCAATGGTGACCACTGTATATTCTACTGTGTGTCCTTATTTTCCGCCCATGAAAGCTGATAAACGCCGTCTTCTTAGGAAAACATGCAGGCTGTAGAGATTAATGAGTGAGGCTGCATAAGCAACTGCTGCCTTTTAATTTTTCTAGACGGTCTTATTTGTCAAATAATTAGCGTCATTGTGGCCTGTTTAACAACCCACGCGGCAGCCCTCCGACTAGCAATTTCCGTTCAACAACGTTCAACGGGAAGTAACCTGACAGCATAATCGTAAGGCGTGACACAGCAAACTAACAACATGCTGATGGTCCCAATTTTCAGTGAAACAAAAACAAAACCTTGTTATTCGGGAAAATAGGAATGTTTGGTTTGTTTTAACTTTGTGAAAATTCCCATTGCAAATTTCAGAAGATAACTTGGCGAACATACGTTTGTTTTCGATAAATTCTCGTCAGGCCTTTACATTTATGTGGCATGAATAAACTATGGTGGTTGGTGGACAGATGAAGTGTTCTCGTTGTCACTGTGGGGAGGAGGGGGGAGGTTGGGGGAGTTGAGATCAAAGTGTCAACGTCTAGACGGCCCGGCGTCCAGGACCGCCGATAAGGTGTGCGTGGTTGGACTTGGGAATTGGTCGTCTCTGCGGAGGCCCGTTTTCGAAGCCTGTGGTCCGCTGTGGGTGGCCGTGTTACCTAGTTTTGCCCATGGCAACTGGGGCGCCGCGACGAAATTCTTTTGAGCACATAGCAGCGGTCTGCATAGCCTGATGGCTGCCGCCTCTGTCGTCTCCAACAGACGCTGTCCGAGGAGTTTTGAGAAGCTTGAAGGCGCCTTTTAAATCACTCGGAAGGCCTCTTTGACATCCACGCGATGGTTTGAGTCTACCAGGTGCGCTAAGATTGAACTGTTTACACCTTTAAGTTGGCCATTCCCTAACCATGTGGGTATGTGTTCCCTTACTCTTTTGGACAAACGCCGGCTCGTGCGACCAAAATATCCTGCCCCAAAGGAACTGGTAAATGAATATATGCACATTGAGGTGGTCTGGGCTGGCATTTTATCCTTGATATCTCCGTATAGGATGGGAGTAGTCGAGAAAAATGCATAGGCATTGGCTGCTGGGAAGGTAGTTGCTACGGCTTGACTCAGGCGCCTCCTTAGTAGTTCGCTTGGTCCGTCCCATTGAAATGGGTCTGATGAAGAAAAGGAAATGAGAATAGGAATGACTTTATAGAATATCACTAATAAAGCTTAAGTCATTCCTTATTTTTGGTAGGCGATACGATGTGTGATAGGCGATTTTTGCAAGGGTAATTTATAAGCATAACCGACCCAGAGTTGTGTTACGGAAACTTATCCTTTGACATATAGAGATAGAATATGCATTATATTACATGCGTCAACAGGAAAAAGACGTTACAACTAAACAGTTTTTTTAATTTTAGAGTTACATTATTGCTAAGTAACCACATAGCTACTATGTACATAGTTTCATCTACGTTGCTTTTAAATAGTTGTAGAGCATCATTCACAGTAGACTAAATTAGTATTCACAGTCGTTGAAGAACGTTAACCGACGGCTAATGGAAGCTACCTCTCATACTTTGCCTCAGGCCTTGATCGAAACCCTGAATGCCATAGCAGACTCGAGTGTATGCGCGCTGACTCGACAGCAAGCGTGCAACATGCAAGGCTTGGCGAACGAATACAACAAGAATCAGCGCATTCGCGCCGGGCGGGCGTGCGGATTTCCGCAGGGCTATCTATGTCTTGGGTACCGATGGAGAGAGCTTGTCTTGAAATCGCGTGAATTGCCCTCAAGAGCATACTAATGGCTCTTTTTTAAACTAGCCAGACACCACTTGCTTATTTGCTTGCATTATTTATTCGTGAAATACCATCAGCCACCTCACCGTACCGTCTCTCTACAGCAAATCATGTAATACTGGCCAACTCAGCGAGTGATTGGGGTATAAGAACGGGTATCGCAGGGAGTTTAGTGAAACAAATTTAGCGACTGCGATCTTCAGACCATGGTTACTTAGTGCCGAAGAGAAGTGTTTGAAGGTCAAAGTAGAAGGAAGAATGTATTGTGTACACAATGGAGAGGAGAGTAGATGAGAGTTGATTGATTCGGGAGAGACACGTCCGATGAGTAGGTTGATCGGCCCAAGTGAGGGCTGAGAGTAGTCGGACCAGAAGACAGATAGAGGGAGAATTTTCATAGGCTAGGTCGTCCCGGAGATTTTGGGCAAAGAGGCAGCTTGCGTCAGAAACGCAGGCAAGCATGCCATTCATCGCCACGTAGATGCGGGGACTATGATTGGCTGATCGAGACCTCAAGAAACCGCATCGGTTAGTCTTTGAGGAAGTGCACTTTGACGCGAGCTAGTCAGCGAGGCACGACCCACTACACATGCAGTCATAATTGCCGATGAAGACAAGGGAGAATTGAATGGTCATTTCTGGTTTATTAGCCATCGTCAACCAATCATACTTAAGTGGTGTCCTACCCGAGCATCAAACTCAAAACCAATCTGATTAAATTCAAGCTTGATGCTCCGTTGGTTCTGGGCGTGAGTTCGAGGCTCAGATTGTGTACCACTTGGGATTAGGTTCGGCTGGCTGAAGACGGCTTATAAGCCAGAAATGGCTTTTCCAATTTCTTTTATGCTTCACAACAACTGCTGCCTCTTTCGCGTTAACTCTACCCCTAACCTCCCACGGATCAACGCTTTTATTCTCGCGGATAGACCTTATGCCACTTGTAATTCCTCTGGGATAATTGCACCCCCCTTTAGCTCCACATCGAACCATTCTCACTTCTTTGCCTTCAAATATGCCTTTCTTTGGAATAATATTCCCTTCTAAATTAGGCTGTCGTCTAACTTAGCAGTTTTAATGCCAAATTACGTAAACTCGTAAGTTCGGAAGATATAAACTCCTTGATATCCTTCTCTTTCCCAAACACACAAATTTTGGACAGAAAAAAAGGTCCTTCTGGTATATGAATTGGTTATATTTATATTAAATTTTTTTACCATATATGTCTATTTCTTCCTCTATGAAAAGATATTTGCAACGGTGTTCCCCCTTTTTCTCTGTCCAGTAAATATTGCCTTTCTCTGTTTCCCGTTTTACAACCCTGCCGATGGGCTGCGTGATCTCTATTCATGCCGATGGCGGTTCTGCTATTTTCGGCAACTTATCGCTGGACTCCGCTGTCCACAAGGTCGCATCTACGGCGTTTCGGTGATGACCAAAGTGACCTCTACAGTTCCCTCATCTTTTCGTCCTTATTGTCCGCGATGGCTTCCTCCGGTCTCATTTCCCTGATGGTTGATCATGAAGACAGTCGGGCGGTAGTACAATAGTGAACGGCAGCATCCACGGCTATATGATTTCTCCGAAGACAAGAAGTGTTTCCAACCTTCATACGTTCTCATCAACAGTCCTGTCTCATTGCCCTCCAATCAATCCTATCAACTAATTTCCTTAATTCTGTGGAAGCAGTTTTTTTCTCAAACGTTTTGTTTTTTAAAGTGGAGGTCTGCTGAATTCTGCCCCCGCTTTAATAAAAGGAGTTTATTTTCACTGCGTCCTCCTTAGTTCAACATGCATTTCAGAGAGTGTTGAATATAACCTTAAAATTACGATATGCCTACATTACTAAATGCTCCCACTGCCTATGTGGTTGCTCACTGAGAGCAGCACTTATCTAATTTGCATTCATTTTTCCACAAAACTAGGCTTGTAATGACGAGGCCCTACGGGCCTAAAATATAAAATTTATTTATTTATTTAACTGGATCAAACTGTATCTCCTCAATTAATTAATAAGGAGTGTTGTCAAACATGCTAGGTGTCACTGTAATTCCACTTTCTGACTAAGTAACCCATGTTAGCCAGTCATACCAAGCTTCAAGCGGTGGCGCACAGTGCTCCAAGTGTTTCTTAGTGGTTAAACTGTTATACTTTTTTATTTGGTATACAAAATGAACATTTTGCAGATTACTACCTTTGCAAAGTACAGATTTTTTGGGGTGGTACTCATAAGCTATATTCATCGTTTTTGTGAGTAATCTTCTCGCATATATTAATACTTTTTATACCACAATAACAATTTATTAGAGGTTGATGCACGATAGCGCATAAAATTGAATAAATATTCGGCAACCCCCAACTCTGCTTAAATCTTGCCTGTTTTTCTTCAATAAAACGGCTTGCTTTTAGATTGCTCGCCAATTCAAGGCTTCTGGGACTCCAACTGGTTTAAAAGTAAAAATAATGACTACAATTAAACGCTTAAATATAAACTTCTTTTTCGATTAGGGTATTACAAAATTTCAGTCGAATGTTAAGCGTCAATAGCAAAAATAAAACCAGGATTTTTCGAGGATTTAAAATATAACTGACCTATCTTTTAAGGTTTAAAATTGTTAAAAATATATTCTATTAAACATTATGTTACTAAGTTTTTTAGAACCATTTGATCCATCTAAAATCTGACTTTTTAATTTACCTAAGAAAAATCTAAAGCATGGTGTTAAAAAAATCTGTTTCATCGGATGTCACGGTTAAATAACCTTTGCGCGACTGGAACCTATTCCACTACTAAACCTTATTTGCCGTAGTGTTTATTCTTAAAAAATTGCTTAAAGAACACTTTTTAGAGAAAAATAGATGATGAATATATTGCGCATAGTCTCTGGCGTTTTACTAATGCTTCAATTGGGAGCATAGCCCTTTTTGCCAAACTTTTTTGTCAAAAAGCATATTGTAATGTACGCGTGCATTGGCTACCACCAGATCGTCCGCTAGACGATGGAGTTTTTAGAAGAAAAATGTTAGCAGTCTTCCGTTTGCTGACAAATTGGATGCCAAAGTAGGAATTTTCCAATAAGCAAGATAATTTTTTTTGAATAAACAGCAATACTGCACAGGCAACTGTGAGCTTTAACAGATAAAAGGTGAAATTGATAAAAAAAGTGAATATGCAAGTTCCAGGAAGCAGTGCAGAAGAAAAAGAAGATGCGCTTACTGGAACAAGAGTTTTATTTTCCTGACGTTTCGTATTCTATCGGGAATCTTAAATCATAGGTAATGGAAGGATAATCGGAGCTATGGATTCCTGCGGGAATCCAAAACGGCCGGCAAATAAAACTCCCGTTCCAGTGGTCGCTTTTTCTTCTTATTTTTCATCTTTTTATTCTTCTTCCTCTTCTTTGTCTGCTAAATAGGTGAACTCTAAATGATTGCTTACTTCACGGATGATCAGAAACTATGTTCACCTAGTAACGTCCAGTATGCAGCGTTTTTTGTTAACACGACTGGGTAATCGAAAGTCAACGAGTATGGAACCGAAGTCTAAGCACAAGTTATTTGTGAAAATTTACGAACCTGAAGGCATTCCAAATTCCGCCAAGATGACATTTGGAAGATGGCTAGGCACGTGTTTTCAATATATTCTCAAACATATAACGTGACTGATAAATAAAGTTGTCAGCCATGTGGAGCCATGTGTCATATTAATGAAAACAAATGACTACTCATCTGCACGACTAAGAAAGGTTATGTAAAATTTCTAAATTGCCAAATCATGTTGAAAGCTTCCGACTGCTAGAACAGAATTCAAATTTTACCAATTGAATGCTGTGTTCATCCTATTTAAGGAAGATTACGTGCATGCCTATGGCTTGAAGAAACGGTTACATAGATCTCATAGAATTTCGCAATAGACATGGATCATGCTGTACAAATTTACGAATACGATGTTTTATGAAATAACCCAGTACAGTTGTAAAAAAACTCAAAATAAAAAAAAACACTTTTAAAACCGAATAAAACGCTTCCTTTTAAATTAAATATTAACCAAGGCATACTTTGCTATCAAATAAGAACAAGAGAGGATTTTTTCGTGTATGCTTTCCATGAAATATATTTAAGTTTATGAAGGCATTCAAAATCAATGATAAAAATGCATACTATTTAAGCAGCCATTTTTTACAGAATCAGCTTTTTCACAGCGGTCAAAAAACGCTTATCACAGACTACACAGCATAGCGTGACTGAAAATAATTGAAATTAAACTGCATGATCAACAGTATTGCAACCCTCTTCAATTTTTATTTACGAGTGATTGCCGGTCTTTTTCAAATTGCGGAATGTTTCATGCAGCACTTGCCATACTGTATATGCTAATGAAATAGATAACCTTTACTAGTTGGTGAAGAGATGTAGTGTTGTCATTCTCAGAGGCTGGGGGGATAGGGTAAGTGAAATAAAACTGCCAGTGTTTTGGTGGATGGGTGGCCAAGACCGGTGATAAGGTGCGCGCGGTTGAATTGGGGACTTGCACTTCTCTGGACGGATCCGTTTCCACTAAGCCGTGTGCGGTTATGTTAGTGACTTTCGTCCATGGTAACTACAGCGCTGTTACAAAGTTCTTTAGAGAAGCACAGTCCCGGTCTGCGTAGCCTGATGGCAGTTGCTTCTGCTCTAGCCAACAGACGCTGTCCAAGTTATTTTGAATAGCTGAAAGGCACCCTTTAAATCACTTGGAAAGCCGCTCTGGCACCCATTTGATTAGTAAAGGAACCTTGACGGCAAAGATAAGGGGAAGCTGGAATGGCCGTGTTTTGACTAATTGGTCGCCACCAGCCAATCACACATAACCCCAGGTTGTACATCACCCGAGGTTCGAACCTGAAAACGGTATGGGTGAGTTCCCACCTTCGATGAGTTTTCATCAACCCACGTGATTATTTTTCGTGCGTCCGGTGGTGTGCTGAGGCTTATTGCCCTCATTCAGTAGATCACTCAACATCTTATGCCGAGGTACCAGACTAAATTGCAGTTCTTATCCTTAAAATCACTCAAATGACATTCAAACGTGTAGAAACTTTGAAAAATGCCTAAGGAGTTTTTTTACTATCTGCTGTTTTTACCTAGTTCCATTTAGTGGCATCGCCACTCTTTCGAAAGATTCTGCTGAGCCAATGTATTTTATAGCTGCGCTGTACCAATAGGGATTTTAAAGGCTTATACCTATATTTTCCTAATCAAAACCGACCTGAACTGACCAGTTACCTCGACTGCGCAGTCGGACTTGCTGTGACAGATACAACACTGCAGGTCAACATAACTGGCTTCGTACTAAGAACAGAATACATGTGCGACAACATATATGGTGCCTCTGCATGTGTTTTCTTCAGCTTTAAGGGTTTTTTTCATTTCCCCCACGTAGGTCCTAGAATTTTTTAAAATGACAGAGATCAGTTAAAACAAAAGCTGGACTCAGTGGTTCGGGTTGGCTTGTTACACTGAGTCAACCAGGAGTGCAGGAGTCGTCCAATCAGGCCTCATCTCGGCACCTTCGTCGCCGATTAACTCTTCGGTCTCTGCAAGGACAATCAGATGTGCAAACGTAGCATGGGGTTACACCACGTCGTCCGTCAAGGAAACGATGTGTGAAAAAGTGAACAGTAAAGGGTTCATTACGAAAACGTAAGACCCAGAATTACGCCATACGGGACACGTGGTAAAAGGGGTTATATGGATGAGACATTGCAGAGGCACAGCAGACATAATTAAAGAGATATATAAAAACAAAACAGGACATAATTTATACAATTATTATAAAAAACTAAGTGATAGAATCTTCTTCTTCCTGTCAATTTCCTCCTGGGACTCGCATCTTTGCTTGTATTGGCAATCTATTTGGGCGCGATGGGCTCCAATCGGCCCGACCATGTGACACGTTTACTCCTCGTGAGGCCTCAACCTATTGGCAGACCCGTTTCTGCCATTAGTGGCTGCTCACGTCTCTGATGAAGAATCCTGGATGGAGGTCGAAACATCGGGTGAATAAAAGTCGCCCCTGGGATCGAATCATATTTCTTTGCGTAATTTTACATTTTATTCATGGCCAACGTTTTTGTTTGTTAAGTGTGAGATAAGCTTAAACATTATTAGTACTTTTTCTACTATTATACGTTCACTTTTAAATTATGTTTAGTTCCCCTGACGTGCCGCACCAATATTACCCTTATTTCTACATGTATTGCAGCAAAGACGTATGGGGTTTTTGCGTGCTGTACTGGAACTTGAACCAAACTTCTACCGAAGACGTGAGTTATCACTAAATGTGTAAAAGAGGGAATTCTTTTGTTTACCTTACTATTCCATATATTCGAATTCACAAATTTTTCGAAAATTTAATACGCAGCTGCATACTTCTTAGTCGTATTTAGTCCTATTCGGCTAAGTGTGATCTTTTTTCAGGTGGCTAAGAAAAACGTGCATCTTGGCTTTTCCGGAATATTTTGACAATTAGTCCCAGAACTCAACGTACGTAGTCTGACTCTTTCGTAAATGTTTGGAGCTCACTCTTGAGTCCCGCCAGCGGCCGCACGAAGTTTACACAAAAGGAAATGATCGAAAAATACAAAGGTGATTGGAATTGCTGTTATCATTAGACAATACCCAAATCCAGACTCTGTAACTTCTGAGACTCGAAACGTCGACTGCGGTCAAAAATCAAACGCCGTATCCATTGATCCGCTGGCTTGTTTCCTAGCAGGCTAAGACATGGCGATATTGGGCACTCATTGATGACCGTTAATGGAACTCATCTGTTCCGCTCTGCCTCGGGTCTCAACAGAGCTGATCGTGCAAGCAGATATTATTGCCGGCAAAGACAAGGGGAAATGGAATGGCTATTTCTGACTCACTAGACATCGTCAGCTGAATGGTTAGGGCATTTGACTCAGCTCAAATAGGTCACAAAGTCGAGCCTCGCGTACTTCACCACTTGAGTCTGGGTATGGCTGACTGACGACAACTAATGAGCCAGAAATAGCCATTCCAGTATTCTTAAACTCTGCGCAAATACTATCTTCTTACTCTTGATATTTGAGGTGTTGACAATGACGTTACGAGTCATATTGGTCCCGTTCTACCTCGCGACTTTTATTCCCTCTTTGTAAAAATAGGGGTGAATCTACGCCAAAAATGCCAAAGTTTCGCCCAAAATAGAGGCTCAACAGACACCTCATTAATCATCGTTCATCTGTAGCAGAAGTTCTTGTGAGTTTATTTGTCACAGACATGGACGTGTGACATTTCATTTGCATGAAACCTTCGGATATGTAAATATGTATTTTTTGGAAAACACTGGACAGCGATGGGAAGATTTGCGGTGAGAAAACATGGGCGAAACAGCTTTTTCGCGACAGCCAACGCGGTTGAACACCACTGCGCTGAACCGTAACTATACAGGAAGGATACCTGTTATCCCAAAACCTAACATAATCTCGATTTGTTTTATGACCATCGGTTTCGATGAAATCTATCATTTGCTCAGGAGCAGAGACCGTAAAGGAGCTAAGTACCATATTATAGTGAAAGTAGACGCACAAATGGCTACGTCACTTTAATCCCTCACAACGTAAACCAGTGAAAAGACTGAAACAGAACTTACTCAGCCTATAGTGGCAGACGGCTTTGCGCGGGTACTGCTGCACTGTCTACCCTCACTCACCTGTAGTAGGTGTTTAGTCAGACTCAAGAAAGCCAGGACTGGTACTGCCCCTACCACTGCTGCTATTTCCAATACTGCATACTACTGTTTAGCTGAGTGATAGTATTGGTTGGTACTGCATCGGTAGCCAGTAGTAACGTTGGTTAAAGTCGGCACTGGGCTCATATCGCCTCAATCTCAACAAGAAGTGTAGTAGTACGTGCGCTATCACTGGCGCTACCATTTGTCGGGGTTGACACTGAGTTAGCCAAAGCCAAAGCTTGAAACCCTTCATCTAAGCAAGGAGTGTGAATCTTGGTTTCAACTATTTAGAGTAAGAACATGTTTGAAGCCCGGAGCACAGCAAAGCTTGCCTTGGTATTTACCCTCTCAACTCTATTCACCAGGCTTTAATCGTTTTTAGTCGGTTCGGACTACGATACTGCTGCTAGAAGTACGTGCCTATACTTAAGTGCTTTATCTAGTAATCATGCTTTTTAAGGTCAGTACATAGTATTTTTTAAGTAAGTTCTGTGTGTGTTTTTCTTAGTAAGTCGCACGCAGTACGCACTCCAAATCTGTGTGAGGTAAATTGATTACCATTTGGATAATAATAGAGCGTTTGTAAATGACCCAGAGGTCAGACCATGCCCTTATTTTGTGCAGTTTGCCGTCTACTGACTAACATTTTGGCCTTCTAAAGAATCTATCGGTATCTTCAGACATAACAGCCATGGGAACCTTGAATTATTCTATTAAAAGTAAGTATATCTTTAAAAATCTTAGCACAACAGGGCTTATCTTGGTTTTCGCCCACTCATCTCTGGGCTAAAAGCTTAGAGTAGGCTTTGACGGCTAGCGTACACTGTCAAAGGTAAGCCAATCTAACTGAGAGACTGAACTGCGTAAATTTAGAATAACATCTGTGTCTAAACTGAGTGTTAAAGTTGCAGCCAGCTAGATTTTAAGGTAAGCTAGGTGAGAATTGTGTTTAGCTTATAAAGCAAATTTACTGCTGTGGTTAGGAGGACTAGACTATAATGAAAGAATTAAAAATAAATGTGCTTACGCGTGTCTTAGGCTTCATCCGCGCTGATTTGTAAGGCACCCAACGAGAGTTCCCATCCGCCAGGTAGGTATGACCTTAGCACAACCCTATTCTTCACAAAGGAGCAAATATACACGCGAAGCACGCGTGTCGGAGCCTTAAGATAATGTTTGTGTTGTTATCGCAAGTGATTAACTATGTTAAACCCTAGCGACTGCGATCTTCAGGGCTAGTTTCTTCAGAAGCAGTGAAAACCTAGGAGCGCCATATTGGTAGGACAGCATATTATGTACAGAACGACTAAATGTAGGTAAAGATTTGACTGTCAGACGAACACACGTCTGCGGGATAGCGGGCTGCGTTTGAAGTGCCAGCCCGACCACAGTCAGCCTTGAGAGCCAAGTACACGTACTGATTTAGGCCAACCTACTAATTGAATCTAGTCACGTAAGAATGGCATCTCATTGGACGGATTGAGGTAAGTCTACTAGTGCGGTTCGCACATGGACATGGGCCATTTCGCAGGATCGAGTGTCGACAGAGTTGCGACAACAGAGGCCGTGCGACCGAGATTGCCATCACGTAGACTTGTGTTCGGCGTGAAACATGAGAGAAAGTCGGACTTTAGGGCACTGCAAGTGTTCTCATCCAAACGGAAGAAACATAATTAGATTAAGGAACCGCGGACCGAAATTCTGCGCTAAGCATGTGGACGACGCCTTCTTCGTAATTGAGCGGGATCGGGTACTGAAATGCAAGGCACGTCTAAATGCCATCTTCCCGGATATTTTTATTATATGATAGAGGAAGAAGAGAACATAGAGCTGGCCTGTCTGGATTTCCTCCTTTACCGCAGAGACGGTGGTGCCCTAAGCTTATGCGTTCAGGAAAGCAACCTAATCCTTAATAGCAACAGCAAAAACCCACGCAGTCACAAACACAGCTGCGTACGGGCGCGTTAAGACGCATTGCAGCGAAGTGGAAGACAAAGTTGCTGCATTAGAACACCTTTGACGGGTACTATTAGCAAATGGTTGCCTGTGCAATTCTGTCAACCGATGCATACGCAAACGGGAGAAGAAACCACATCCAAATGGCCCAGCAGTTTGGAGAGCGCTTT
The DNA here is from genome assembly GCA_036362985.1 of Ligula intestinalis. Classification (NCBI taxonomy): domain Eukaryota; kingdom Metazoa; phylum Platyhelminthes; class Cestoda; order Diphyllobothriidea; family Diphyllobothriidae; genus Ligula; species Ligula intestinalis. The sequence continues at coordinate 957,030 of JAYGXS010000008.1, read as the reverse complement.
CTTACGTAAAGAACGTATCGGAAGTGGTTTGCCATTTACGCACCCCATTTGAAGTTGGAATTGCCCACAGGCCATAAAGAACCAACAGCCGCCGGGTCATTAGACCGAAGGACCCACTACGACGGCAGGAAACGGCTGAAGTCGTTTACCGGATCTGGTGCAATTGTGGACAATGCAACTTCATCGAAGAAACTGGGAGATTACTCCGGACTCGAATGGCCCAGCATGCAGTGGCGGTGAAAAAGAAACAGTAGGTTACCTATCTTATGAAAGGTTGGAGGTTTGGGGACTTAAATCACATTTTATGGTTATTATTTAGTTCGTTGGGTTAACGTGAGGCGCAAAATGATGCTTACAAGAATTAACTTCCGTTCAGGTACACGGGGAGAAAAAACAGGCGAAAATTGGTGAAAGTCTGCGTCTGTTGATAACCGAGAAATTTTCTTTGCTATAAGACGATACGGAAAAAAACTTCTTGTTAATGCATGTTGCACTGTAAAAGAACGCTCATGAAGAGCAGGAAATTGCTAGTTATATCTGTTCGCAAAACGAAAAACTTTGTTTTGCATCCTTGAAATTGAGGTAAGTGTTTTTATGAAATAACGCACTATCTTTGGAAAAAAAGAGTTAAATAAGTTTAAAAAATTATATTTTGCAAATCCGCCAAGTTTTGTGTCATAAAATGGAGTAATAAATGTTGAAAGCCATTTTTTGCTATAACCATATTAACAATATATATTGTATATTTAAAAGGTTGCAGAAAATGTATGCGAATGAGGAATTTTCAGTATATAGTAATGACATCAATTGTAAAGTCAATAAAAAGTTGAAGACAGTTAGAATAACACACATTTGAGTAAGTTGTCACATGATATTGCGATATAGTTTTCTCAGAAAGCTCCGTTGATTTTATTGCCACTCGGCTTTTTATTTGTTATTGTAAAACTGAGCCTAAATGTAATCAAATATGCTAAAAACTGTCTCGATTTATAAAGAAGGGTAAGTTCTTTCATTTACAAAGGAAGATCTTTCCATTATTTTTAGGGGACGCAATAAACTAACCGAAATGTCTCTTTCTGATCTTGACTTAATCATCAAAAACTTATATAACGCAGACATCAGACGCCAAAATTAATAAATAAAGCTTGTTTTCAACAGCAAACTTTCTGCAGAATTTTTCAAAATCCATTTTGAGCGTATTCAGTGGCGAATTTTTTAGTGGACGTTCATTTTTCGAGGCAATGAGCTCACATGATTGGGTGGTTCTGAAACTATGACATACGCAGACAGATGCTGGAGAAAAATGTTTCAAAGCTGGTTATTTATATAAGAGCGTTCAAGATGTATCTTATTTTGAAGGTTTTGGCAAGCACATAGAATATACTCATTATTTATAGTTAATTGACTAAGCCAGCGAAAATCGTAAAGTCTTGATTAGAATTTCATGGAAGATCTACACCTCTTCGTAATAGAAGCATCAAAATAATTGCAAAAAATATAGCAGAGGGCAAGGACTCTTAGTTTACAAAAAATTGGTACGTTTACAATTTTTCTCGACAATTCTATTTAAATTTATCGGTAACTGACCGGCATGTCCGCAAGTGAACTTTTAGCAATATATTACTCCTGTGATCTCTCAATGGGGCACCTCAAGCGAAAACGTGGTTGCCTTAGTCCAAAATGAGCCCAGCGATGCAAAAGCGAAAGAAACAACTAGCAGTTTTCGTGAAAACGTGAAATGATACATACTCGAAATGTAGGTTCATCGGTTACAGGCATACATTATATTGCACGTAATATGTAAGCATATGTATTCAGCAACTTGACAAAACGATTATTTTTCAACGTTATTTTATTTGTGCTGCTTTATTTACTCGGCAGTTTTACATGAACGAGCTTCCTCTACATGATAAGCTTAAGTTTACGTAGTACGCAGGATTTCCACTTTTTCGGAATCTTTCACTTTGTTAAAAAAGCTGAGGTTTCGATAAAACGTTTTATTCCTTCATCAGTCATAATATGCCCTATTGTGGAGAACGATCATCACTCTATTGCTGTAAGACTTTGGGGGCCACAGCTTGGGCTGCGTTTGAGTAAGAGGGAGTTACTAGTAAAAATCTTGGGATCGTGCACCTACTGTAGATACCAACTCCTATGTTGCAGCTCACTCGACTCAAACCGGTCAAAATACTCGCAGGTGACAACCGCATGAGCCGCAAGCCGCTCGAGTCATGTTTCTCACGCCCCGAGTCCATTAATAAGCAAAACGTTTTGGCGTTTCCCTACTGCGTAATTAAAAATTATCTGCGCTATATAATTAGTCACATGGTAATCCCCGGGCCCGACTACAGCTCTGAGGACAAAGAGCATAAGTATCGCGCCATTACTACTCCCGCATCTGACACAGACAAGGAAATCGTGACACTTAATGAGTCTAGCGCGAAGTGTCAAGCCATTAACGCACCAATTAAGTCCCAGGCGGTGGCTACAAGAGTGGATAATTATAGTACGCACGCGGATTACCGCTATGAATTATAAATATCGTGCAATCTGTCCATGTTACACATATTTCTGCGCATGATTCATACCATGCTACCATTACCTCTAATTACGGATTCCCGACGGAATCCGAAACGCCAGGAAAATAGAGCTCCTGTTTCAGTGGTCGCATCGTCTTCTTCTGAACTTCTTCCTAGAACTCGCCTACATACGTCTATTGACAAAATAAGATAAATACCGACTTAAACAGCTGGCGTTCCTGTGGCTGGCATGAGTGAGCTGTGTCAGTGTTAGTGCCGGTCAGAAGGAGGCAAGGTCATTTTGACTCTGCTTCTCAGTAAGTCTCCATCTTCGTAGGAGTGGACGACTGCAGTCCAGCTGCTAGAGCATCGGGTGTAAAGGGCAGACCTGGTGACACTTACTGCATTGAGGTCATTTTGAGTTGGCCTTGAAGGCATATGACTTAGCAGCTTGTCGTAAGCCAGTGACTGCGGGCGTGGTATTGGTCATCGCGTTCTCGTGGAGTTTGCATCACCTGTGATTGGTTGTCACAGAGGCCGAGAGAAATCAGCATTCGCACGTGAGCTTTCGCTTCGGAGCATGTCATTACACAGTTAATGTTGGCCGATTGTGAATATGAGGTAGTTATTGCGTAGAAACCGGTTGATTTTAGCTCAACTATTCGTAGCAATCTCCGAGATAAGCTTAACAAGGTTTTTTCTAAGCGATTTACTCCAAATTCCGTCGTTAATTTCATCGGACATAAACAAAGCCACCTGTTTAAGCAAACCAATAATGCATAAATGCTTGAATGCTCAATTTTAAATTATATTTTAATGCTGTTTTTTCCCGAACTTTATGCCTATTATTTTTTTTCTTCTTTAATTTATGTCAACTTTTCACTTGGCCACTCTTTTAACCTTTCTTTCCTCATGATCTTTCAGGCATTTCATCCCCGTCGTTGACATATTCTTTTTGCAATCTGTAATTCAGGATGGGGTGACGGGCCATGTAACCTCCTGTTCTGTTTTATTTGATCTAGTTTGTTATCAGTTCATTTTTATTCATGTTTAAGTTGGGAATGTCCACGGTACTGGGTCATTGAATGCACTGCAAACACAAAAAATATTGCAGCTTTCTTAAATATCCCTAGAAATTAATCTGAGGCTTGGAATTTATGAGTATACTTAGAGGCCTTTTGGGCACAAACCAAAATGTGATATAAATATTTAGGCCGATGTCCATCAGCCAATACTATATAACTGCACAATAAATACCAGCTACTAACAGGCGGCCAGTAGTATATATTATGTAATATGCGCTGTAGTGGCAGCCCAGGTGCCCGCTAAGAGCCCAGCCACTCGGGTTTAAGCAATATTCTGCCAGTACATAGCACAGCTGCGAGGGGCTCAGCGGTTCAGCCAACCCATATTTGCAGAAGGTTTGGGACACACCTTTTCAGAAGTCTGCCTATACGCCTACTAGTACGTCTCTCCCCCTATTTTAAGTACTTGATCCTTTTGCCGATACTTGGCCTTTAGTGTTCTCCACTCTAGGCATGTCTGTTCTGCATACCGGCATTTTGCGTCTTCATAATGCTGTTTCGGCCAAAGCGACTAATGATTTGCACATCGTAGCCTAAGCTGTGTGGATTGGAGTGCTGTTCTGATTAAGCACTTGGGCGACAATTGTGACTTACTGAGCATTATATGCTTACTCGATATATGGAGCTGGAATTTCCGGTAGATACTACAGTTGTGAGGCTGTATTCTTCTAGTTGCTTCAAACCTTATGTTCTAACTGGATTTGCGTATGCAAGGGTCCACAGGTTCAATTCGAAATTCGATATGACTATTTAGGCGCCGAATAAGATCAGCCTCCGCGGGATTACCACGTAAAATAATCTCAGCAGAAATGTCTACGTAATGAGCGTTTATTAATTGAATTCAGTCAACTGAATGCACTTTATAATTGTGGCAAAGGAGGAACATACAGTAGTTTGCCTAAATCATGAAATCCAAGGATGTTTAAAAATAACTCGTTGTTACTCAAACGCAGTCAACGCTGCGGACCACACAGTCTTACAGCGATTAAGCAATGGTTGTTCTCCACAATAGAGCATATTGCGATATTAAAAGGTACATGAATTTTAACAGAAATATTAGTTTTTAGAAAAATATTTCTGAAAAGGTAGAAGTCGGGTGTACTAGACCATGTCGTTAATCATCAATTGATTTGAAGCAAGACAGAATAGCAGAATTTATTCGCACGAATAAATTTCGTGAGTACTTTTCAGCTGCTTCCGCTCCGTGCATAAACAACGAAATATTAAGCGAACACATCAATTTGAATTTACACAAAATCGATAAAAGCAAGGTTGTATCTGAGTGGCAAGTGGCCAATAGTCATGTCAACTGTTGAACTTGGGACTAAAAGTAGGGAATTGAAAAAAATAAAAGTGTGGTATGTATTTATCACGGCAATTGAAGATTGACTACATGGTCTAGTTGCTTACATAGGTCAGGTCTCCCACGCCGTATGTAAGATGCTTCCATGTCACGTAAGGTCCGGCTTGTTCGTGCTCGAACAAGAACGCTGAAATATGTGTTTGTATCAACCGAGTGACCACTGTCTAGTAAGTTTTTTGTAATAGATGAGCATGGAACTTTGTTCTCCTGTTTTAAAAGCCAAGTAGGCAAATGTTCAGCAGCCCTGGTTGCCAATTGCCTCTGCGTACGGTCACTGTACTTGCATCCGCAAGTGCAGGTGAATTCGTATACGCAGTTTGAGGTGGCGTGCAAAGGCAAGGCATCCTTTGGCTGGTTAATTGGGAGCCTTTTTGTTGGATTTAGGAAAACAAGTTCAGCTGCATAGTAAGTTCTTTGAATAGAACAAAGTAGTCTTCGCTTAATTGTATTCGCGATGTTGTCTCCTGGATAATACTAAACACACTTTTATTTTTGTAACTACCGCTCCCTTCTTTTCGTCCATCGTTTAAGATTGACCTACCTATTGACCATTTGCCACGTTAAAATGATCTTGCTATTATAGATTTTATGAAAACTCAAAATGCTGTGTTCTCAAATTGTTTCATTATTCATGCACAGAGAGGACGCAGTTAAAATGCGTTCCCAATTTTTTTTGCACAAATAAATCCTGCTGTTTTGGCTTGCTTCAAATTTTCCTAGCAATAAGGGATACATCCTATGTTGTAAATGAAGAAGCTGTTTTTTCTATGCAAACCAGAACAGTTTTCAGAATTTTCCTTACTTCTAAGCTCAGTTCTACAATAACAAAATAAGAGCATAGTGGCAATAATATCAACGGCGATTTTGAGAAAACTGTTTTGCAATGTTCCTTAGACAACTAACTCAAATGTCTGTTAAGTTAACTGTCTTATACTTCATATTTACTGTATAATCGAATAAGTTACTGAATATGAATATAGACCCTCCATATAACCCATCAAATATACCATTTACGTTTAAGACGGGATAAAGCATATAGCAGCCACATAAGTTTATTACTCAATGTGAGGACACAGAACTTAGTGGATGCACCAAATTAAAATGTCTTAACTTATTTCGCCCTTCTATGGTTAGGAAGAATGCGCCATCTCATAATTACACTTATCTCAGTTTCATGATCGCAAAACCTATTATCTGTTCTCTACCAACCGGGTCCTGCATGGTGACGGTAAGCAAAGGCTGCCATTTGCCTATACTCACTTGCTTGCTCCTTTTGAGCAGGTTATATCGGTGGCAGGAGTCGGCAACACCTCCCATAAGGGCTAACCAAATGTTAAAAAAAGCATTAACAGTGCAGTCCTTGCACACGTGGGTGTTTCTGGACATCATGCGGATCCCAGCGAAGCATTCAAGGTAATTAACAAGGTCCCGTCAAATACCCAAAGCCATTGCGTCAACATCTGCTAGCAGTAATAGAAGCAACCATGATCCGGTTGAGGAAGCCGGTCTTGTTCACGCAGAAGAACCTTCTGCAAGCCCCGGACTTGGCATGATCAACGGTTGCGTTGCTGTCTGCATCTTTCCGGGCTCTGTTAGGCTTCCGCTTGTAAGGAAAGACGATCTAACGATCACTTAAATTTATACCTCCCCTGTAAATGTACGGCCAGATGAGAATTTACCGAATATGTATGCTCGCCAAATGTTGGTCTAGATTGAGGTTTTTGTAAAGACAAATGCTCCAGAAATATATTGCAAGGCTACCTACGTTAATCTTGTGGGGCTTTCGTGGTTTTTACCTTGATAAGGTAGTCATCAATCTCCTCACTGCCACGTTATTAGGTACCTTAATAGATTGAGCGTCTCAGTAATTTCACCGGAGAATAAAGTCCGCAACAGTTGCTATTTACCTTGTGCTTGCTGCCAGGTTGGGCACAGCTAGAATTATTTCCGACGTGTGTAACCACGATGGTTAAAGTGGGCGGGACGGCCATAAAACTTATCCCTTCCGTTTGTAATAATGAGGGGCATCATTAGCCAGACCATTTCATTAGTTTCGTCTACGAAGTCATGTTTTAGTGAAAAGCAAGTCGGGTGATTGTTATCCTGTAAGTTGTGCTTGCTCAAATTGCAGGCCTTACTTTAAGTCTTCTAAATATAGCTGCTTCATAAGGTTATATTTCAATCATTGATTTTGACTGCATTTCTATTTTATCGAAAAGATGCACGAACAACTTTTTCCCTATAGTCATTTGGACGGTTGTGCCTAATTTCTGCCATGGATTAATACTGAACTGTTCGTTGTTTCAGACACAACTGCGAATACAAAATCTGCAATACCTCACAGTATTTATCTGGTGGCAGAGTGGTGAAGCTGTACGTTTGTCCATAAATATATTTGCTAAAGGTGGATCTACGAACGAGCCCATATCTACTTTGCCCAACTGCCTGAACAGTTTGTTGTCAAATAGATACTGTGCATGCATGGTACATTTTAGTAGTAATGCCTTCAGTGCATGCACTGACAATCCTAGATCCTGCTGATTCGGAGCACTGTTCTCCTTAATTTTCAGAGTATTGCAGTTGCTGCCTCTGATAGTGTTGAATTATCCAGTCTTGCCATCTGCCTTGTATTATATCCGTGCTAGAAGCGCGAAAGTTGACCTGCCCGTATGTTGCCGACTAAATGTGGTCTCCCAGAGGTCGGTCATGGTCAGTAGGGCAAAATAGGGAAGGTGACCAACATTAAACACAGTCTCATCCTCACATCTGCAAAATGAAAAGCACAAGTCAAGTGAACAGCAACGAGTGATTGGTCCACCGTTTGACATGGGGTAAACAAGTCAACCTGTTGACTCGCCTACAACCACGCTGACTGCAGAGCTGACGAAGGTCACGCTTGTCCACAACATACTAACCCCTGGGAGAGGAAATGTAGTCGGCAACGAACGGGCAGGTCAAAGTTCACTCGACAATCACCAATATAATACCAGGGAAAAGGCAAGGCTGACTAACCCGAGACCACCAGAGGCCTCAACCGCAATACTCTGAAGATGAAACCGAGAAGGGTGTCCAAACGTCAGGTGAAATATAATATGGTCTATTAACCCGCCCTCTATTATTCTTACTTATATTTGTGAGGTAATAAACTCGATAATGTTTTTTTTCTATATTTACTTATTGCAGACTTGGTAGTCGCTAGTGCGTGGTCTCAAGATAAAAAAGTTGGGAGATGCTCAGGCTATTATTGGACCTGATAAGCATAATTGGCATGTTAGTTCGACCATCGCAAGCGATGATTTACACCATATGCCCGAAAGCAGGGACGGTGAATGTGGTCAGGTATAATGAAAGTAGACGTGCCACCATCTACTCCACTCTAAACCCTAGCCCCGCTTGAAATTTCGCCAAGACAAAGTCGAGATGGCCGAGCAGGAATCTGGCGTAAGCTACTTTCTCCAGCTGCAGCAGATGAATTTTAGGGACAGTTTTTATGACTGGCTTATCAGGACACATGATCTTGCATTAAATGTCAAAAGACATAGGCAGAATCACTACTTCAACGCTTCAATATCGATGGGGGTTGCAAAACTCACAGATCAGATTCTCCCTGCCAGTAACCCTTTCGGTGCTCAGACTGATAGCACACAAATTGGCTTGTTGAGCCAGATAGTTTATGCGGTTACACTAGCCCGTGTCATAATGAGGGTTTTGCAATTGGTGCATGACGTCTGCTGGGTGTGACTGAACTCAGGCGAATGCCGGGCATTTTCACGACGTAACGTTGCTAGCAAATCTCTGAGATCGTAGTACATCGCCTGGTGGCCCCTGGATAGTCTCTGTGAGTGCTTTTTGTGATCTTGCGATCTTTGTGAGCGCTTGATCGGATGCTCATACCATTTCACATTTGTTTCTTATGCATAAAGTGCTAATTAAATCTGCGGTGCGAGTCACCATTTTGGTGCAAAAACTCGCTTATTGATTCAGTTTGTTTATGTTATGGCACTAGCCCGTGCAACGATCATGGCTTTGCATCTGGAGCTAGAAGACAAATGGGTGCAACTGAGCTCAATCCGTTTACAAATATTTTTGAGAAACAATATTGAGGTTTTGCATTTATTCGGCAAAACGATGATGCTCTTGTACTGGTTGGATATGGCGTGCAGGGGTGCCCTTACCGCAGAAAGTAGGTCATTTCTGGCGACGCTCTCAAACAACGATTAAGCATATTAAACCATTGGAGGGTGCATTCGGCAACAGAAACCAACTTTTTCTAGAAATGTTTATCTAATTTTGTTATCTCCCGCACCTAATTTGGCAACTGACCGGAGAAAGGATGGATCCGTTAATGCCATGGCAAACCGAAAAGACCATTTGTGGCTTGGTAGGCATCAAAAGCCAGTCATACCCAAGATCAAGAGATGGAACCACCCAGAGTTGAACCTGGGAAATCCGGTCAATGAATTTACACATTCACATTACACCACGGGCTCATTGCTTTTTTGGTTGTGATCGAGAACATGGTGGAACTAAGTTGTTAAGTCGATTAATCGGAATTACGCATATACTTGTCCCGCAATGAACTATTTGTCTAAATTCACCGGTATTTTGACTAGCCAATGAGCGTGTATCATGATGACAACTTTGACTACCGACTTGCCTACGTATTTTTTCGTGTTCAATTTGATTATTCGGCATGTATTCATCATAGTATTTGAACGTCCGTTTAAAATATTGCGTTTAGGAGGTCATCTACATCAATGCGCGCTTCAAATAGCGGTTAAAATTTCTCGTTCTCAGTGGAAAATACTATTTTCGGGATTTCGGTCCACCTAGCACTCTGGTTGACTTTCGTTGTTAGCTATTGGATTCGCTTTTACAATAATTCCACCCTCAGAAGACACGGCGGGACATTAGTCAACACGAGCAACATCTCCTTGACCGCATTCTGTCAACATTTCTCCGGGATTTCAGCTATCTACAAACGGCTGAGTCGTTTCACTATCCTTTTCATACAGTAGATCGCTATATACATATTGCATAGAGCTCTTATATCGTTTACCGTCAGTCCGATATATTATGGGAGAAAAAAAATAAACGTAGAGCGCAGCATGTAAAGGTTTCGCTGCGAGATGGTTTACACACATCGGGCGTTACTACAGCACTACCAAGGCACACTGTTGAGGCTTATTTTATTTGGAATATAAGTCCTAGTCGCAAATTTGAGGGCAGAAATCGCAAGGTTAATGCAACGAAATCACCCCGCCCCTCCGCCCGCCCAAAGGGCTAAAAATCTTCCGAGTTCAGTAAACTCAAACTACGAAAACCAAGGAAGCTTAACGTACACGGAAATTTCCAAAATCTTTTCCGTCATGCAGAAGGATATGATAAGCCTTAAAACAGAGGTAAAGAATCTGAAGACACATCTGCATACTTTAACGCATGGCACGATGTCGGAGACTAGAGAAAGCCGAGGCAAGGCCAACGTAAAAAAAGATGAAGACTTTCATGTTTAACAAGCAAAATCCTTCAGAACCATTTGCTGAAATCGACCTCGTCGAAGAGTGGAAATTCAATGAAAGTGTAGATAACCTGGTAGTCGAACCCTGCACGTCGGGCCAACAGTCGAACAGCATTGCCGCTAGACTACGAGACTACGTTGAGGGGCTTGATGATTATTACTTAATCAAGTAACATAAGGGTCAAGTTGTCGTCTACGAGGACCGCTGTGATCAAAATCCTACAGAAACATCGGTAATTGTCTGTGGGACTGATATTCTGCACACAATCGCATCTTATGAGGAAAGTTTCAGCATTAAAAACCCCACTCATGATAGTCTCATTTTCCGGACCAAAAGTGCAGGATTTACTCAGCACAGCAACCGCTCATATAGATGAATTGCCGGGCTTCGCAAACCCTCATGGCCATAGCACTGAGGCCCGTGCTGGAATCAGCCGGACTCTCCAGCAAATTCCTCATTACACAGTTGAGGTGGATAGTTCACATTGCATTATTCTCCATGGGCTCCCCGAATCAACCAATGGTAGTCCAAAGAGTAGAATATATGACGACACCAAGGCCTTAAGGGAGTGCTTCAAAGATGTAATAAGGGATGATTATAAATTTTTGATGCTGAAGCATTTTCGAATAAACAGTAGGGACAACTCAAATTCTCATGGATGGAAATCCAGACCGTTTAAACTAATTTTTAAGAGTAAACTTCAGAGAGATTTCCTGCTCGAGCGAATGGCAGAAGGAATCCTCGGCCACAAGACGTTTTTTTCAACAAGAGTACACGGTTAAGGAGGGGATGAAATGGAGGGCCTTAAAGGCGGACTTAGCCATCTTAAAAGAGCAATGAGAGAAGGGCCTGAAAATTCACAATGGGGTAATTGTTGGACGACAAAGGTCATTTCTGTGGAGGACGCCCGTCATCCTTACAAAAGTCACGTAGCCGGGCAATTTACCCAACATGACAATCTCCGCAAAACCAAGTTTTATTATGGAAATGTGCAAAGCCTCTTTAATAAACTTGACGAACTCAAAATACTTTTGACCGAGCCACGTTCTGATGTTATTGCACTTTCTGAAACGTAGCTGACCGATGCTATACAAGACTCTGAAATTCGAATAGATGGTTATCAGGTGCTAAGGCGCGACCGAAAAATAAAAAGAGGTGGTGGTGTTGCCCTGTAGATCAGTAGTGCAGTTGACTTTATCCTCACAGACGAAGGTGCGAACAAACATGACCTTAGGATGCTGCAGTGCCACTTATTGGTACCCAGCGCTGAAAATTTTACCTTTACCGTTGTGTACAGGCCTCCACATCAACCCGCGGAAAACCACCAGCTGTTATTCACCCGACTCCGTGAGGAATGTCGCAAACAAGACAGTATTATTGTAGGCGATTTCAATGCCCTTTCGATTAACTTGGATCTGATGAACAGTAAGGATCCTACACAAGGATTTGATCAAATGCTATTGGACTTCACACCCGACCAATTTCTGTTTCAACATGTACGAACCATAACTCGTATGCGTGAAGGTCAGAGATCTAGTTTTCTGGATCTACTTTTTACCAAAAGTGAGGAAAGTGTTGATGAACTAAATGAAGGTCCACCCCTAGATTCTACTGATCATATGACTTTGATATGGGAATCAAAACTGGTAGCTGTCCCCGAAAGAAGCTCAAAGCCATTAAGAAATGTATGGCAAGCAAACTTTGACACAATTAAGTTGACGATTGGACGTACAAGATGGACGAAATTATTCCGATGGCGTATAAATGAATGTTGGAATATCTTTGAATCAAGAATGAAAAACTTGATCGAATTATACTGTCCTCTCAAGACATTTTCGACCGGCAACAGACCAAGATGGCTGATAAGAGCAGTAAAAAGGGAGATTCGTAAGAAACACGGGCTGTGGAACTTATTTTAACAAACGAAGAATCAAGAAAACCTCCAAATGTTTAGACAACAACGCAATTTCTGTTAGAAAATAATCAGGGAAATACGAGCCTCGTATGAACTAGGAGTCCTGGAAGAGACGCCACAAAAACCCAAAGCCTTTAGCGCCTTCATCAGAAGTTCAACAAAGAAACGCGACCATCTCACAATTTTAAACGACAAAAACAACGAAACTGTGAGCAGGGGCCCTCAAAAAGCCAAAAATTTTTCAGAATTCTTCCAAAGTGTCTAGAACATGGAGCCACCTCTCAAGCCACACCCTTTGTCACATTGCGTCAACAACTGAATTACAAACACTGTATTATTTACACCGCAGACAGTTTTGGTAGAGTTAAAGAAGTTGGATCCGGCCAAGTCACCAGGACCGGATGAGATTCCAGGTGTACTTCTACGCGAATTATCTGAGGAGTTAGCGGAACCACTCAGTATAATTTTTCAAAAATCGCTCGAAGCTGGTAAACTACCTGAAACATGGAATTTGGCAAATGTCGTACCCATCCCTAAGGGAGGATCACGACTCTACCCCAGCAACTACCGACCGGTTAGTTTGACGTGCATCTGTTGTAAGCTGATGGAAAGGATAATTAAAAAATCGATTTTATCGCTCGATACATTTCGCCGCCAAATCAGCTCAGTCCAGCATGATTTATATGAGAAGAGATCTTGTCTTACAAATCTTATCACAACGCTAGAACACTGGACAAAAACCATGGATGAGGGACACTCAGTAAATGTGATTTATTCTGACGTCACCAAGGCAGTTGATCGCGTTTCACATCAGCGCTTCATCTGAAAAAATGACCGACCTTGGGATAACAGGGAATCTGTTGAACTGGATTAAAGAATACCTTGGAGACCGTAGTCAAAACGTTACTGTAGGTGGCTACTGTGCAGAATGGGCACCTGTCAAAATTGGAATTCCACAAGGGTCAGTTCTTATGCCGCTCCTTTTCATCATCTACGAGAAATAAAATCTGACATAGTACTTTTTGTTGATGATCTCAAACTGTGGAGGGATATTAAAGACGAAACGGACTTCCGAATATTACAAGAGGATAAAGACCGACTGCAGTCTTGGAGCGACAGTTTCTGTATGAACTTCAACCCAAAAAATTTGTAGTAATGCACATGTTATCAGCAAGATGACGCATAACTGCACTCTCACGACATTATATCTTGGGAGGCAAACCACTCGAAACAGTAAGTGTGCAACGAAACCTAGGTCAATCGTCTCCCGCCTACGGCCAATCGTCTCCCTCCGAGGCACGCTAACATATAGGCTGGCAAACTAGTTATTCCACAGAATCAAGTTCCTCACGGTGGGCTCACGAACGACATTCCATCCGGCGGTACAGTTCCTTGACAAAATAAAGATGGTCAGAGTGGATCCAGATGAAAGGATGGTGCCTTTCGATGTCATCTCGCTCTTCACCTCCATACCACAGACCATCGAAACCATCCGCGACCTCCTACGTCAGGAGTACGATGAGAGAGATGGTCAACCCACAGCTCAGGATGTAATCGAACTCGTGAAGCATTGCCTCAGAACCTTTTTTACCCTCGAAGGAACCACGTATGAACAAATCAAGGGCAATCCAATGAAGTCCCCAATCTCCGAGCTCATTGCTGAGATCGTACAACAAAACTAGAGAGACGGTTGTTTGAAGAGTACGAGCCGAAGTTTTGGGCACGCTACGTTAACGACACTTTCGTCGTCATCAAACAAAGTCAAATCAACCACTGCAAGAAACGACTGAACTTAATTTTTCCTGACCTGCAGTTCACGATGGAAGAAGAGATGGAGGGCTGACTTCCATTCCTAGACGTTCTTGTATGCCGCCAAGTGGACTGCAAACTAGCGACGTCTGTCTATCGTGAACCAAAAAACACGTCAAAAATATTGAGTTACAATAGCAATCATCAGCTGCAAAACAAGCGCATTTTTATACGCACGCTATAGCGACGGGTACAAACCCACTGCAGCACGCCATGTGCCAAACCGGACGAGACAAAGATCCTCAGAGAACTGTTCAGAGCAAATGGCTTTTCACGAGCTTTGTTTGAACGGGCACGAATGCCACCCAAACTGCGGACTGAGGGACCCTGATTATCAAAGTCGTGGTGGAGCATCTCGTACATTCAAAGCATTTCCGAAGTTGTGGCTAGATCTCTCGCGCCTCTTGGAATAGGTGTTGCCCACAAGCTTACGTGCACCATTCGACAAAAGGTAGTGTGGCCACAAGACTTTATACCGAAACAGGAGAAGTCAGGCCTCGTATACCGAATTCAGTGCAGCTGCGGGACGCACAATTATGTTGGAGAAACCAGCCGACAACTTTAAACGCGAATGCAGGATCATAAGCGGGCCGTGGGAAGGTTGCACCCAAAGTCGGAGGTAGCGACTCATGCTGCAGCGATAGGACACGACTTAAACTTTGACGCGGTTGAAATTGTGGGCCGCGGTGATTATCACACAGCAAGGCAGATTAAAGAAGCCTGGATGTCGACCGACTGTTCAGTTAACCGCCACATAAATTTACCGGCCCCCTATGTTGTTTTAAGGACCTTATTATCCGGGGACGGCCGCAGCATCAAACAACGGGACAAGAACAAGTCCAGGCGTGACGTGGGACGATGGCCCGAACGCTCACGGGGCCAACACCGGCGCACTTGAGATAAGCATGTGGTTAGCCAACATCTCGGCCAACGTATGCATGCCGGAAACCACTCGAGACACCACGGGACGCGACGGAATGAACACACGGAGGCCTGACACAAGCGCAAGCTGCATTACCACGCGGTCAGCCGCCGCCGTGACCAACATGCTTATTCCGAGCACCAGTCATGGTGTCACAGAGGACTAAGGGACGAACACACAAGAGGGTGACACGGTAACAGGTAGGAGACCAAGGAACGAGGAGACTGAGGATGCAGCCAGAGACACATATAGTGGCTCAAACATGATTGGTAGAACAGGCACACGCAAGAAAGGACGGCATAAAGACAAGGATGTTGAGCCGATGTATCCATTCTCTGAAGATGGGTAGACGAGACCACTACCTGAAACGCCAGGCTTATGATTAACCTACCCCGGTGAACGCTCCTCTTTCTTCTGATCTACCACCGAGAAATATATATTTTAGCACTATCACTGAAACCTAGGTGTTCTTATTAAAGACGATCTTAGTGTCACCGCACAGTGCTCCAAAGCCACAGCGAGAGCAATGCCAGTCATGGGTGCCATACGAAGGACGTTCGTTAACCTGAATACTGATATCTTCAGAAAAGTTTATGGAACGTTCGTGCGGCTTCAACCACTCTATTACAAAAGAAGAATTCTCGTTTGCCTAGCTGGGTCTCTTTACACGTAATTTGAATCGATGCTCTCTCTAGTTCGTAGTTGTTGCCAACTCGAAGAAGTCGCTAGGTAGAAGACAACAGTCCTGTCAGCGCATAATACGAAATGTTTGCATCAGATCGCCACGTAGTTGGCTGTATATTAAAGGGAAGAGGTCGAGATTGGCTAACAGTGTTTCATAGGGGAAGGAACCCTGTCTGCTCATAAGTTTAGTTGCACGGCTTCTCAAGTTTTTTGCGTCCAGGCTCTCCCTGGCCTCCATGGTCATCAATGCCCCTTAGTGTTAGACTGGCTACTGTAAACAAATAAGGAGAAATATACATTGAGTAACAAGATATGTCTGAGCATTAAGTCATCTTCTTGATTGCTGAGAAACCAACATTTTTAAAGTACGGTAAAGCACATGCATTAAAATACGCAAACTCCTTTTATAAGAAAGCAAAATTAATTGTAGTAACTTCCGTGGCTTTAATCATGCAATATTAGGTATCCATAGTAGTCAGTACAGAACAAACGCAGAAGAAAAAGCCACCAAGTACTCGACTAGCGGGCCATTTTGCCACAATAAAATTCTGCCTTTCCGGAAAGAATGGGGCAGCGGACGCGAACATTTACTAAAAGCAGGGGACATACGTAAGTAACATTTGAAAGAGAAAGCAATGCTGTATTTGGAAGGAAAAAAATCGCAAACTTTCAGCAAAAAATGACTGCATTCATATAGGGCACTGGATACGTTCAATTAGAAGGTAATATAATGCTCAAAGTTAAAAAGTTATCATGAGATCTACAACTGTTGTCAACAGAGGTCCGGATTCAACTTTCCAATTTCCGTTTCTTCACATGTGTGTATGCCTGCTTGGAGTGGGACTAAAGACTTCTGATATGCCAGTGTACGGCAATATATATGATGGATGCCTCGGTGAATAGTACGGAAGTCCTAGCAGCCAGAAATGCATAGGGAAGAGGGTGAGTGACTTTACAATGGATGCGATCGAAAAATTGCTTGACTGCTTTAATGTGTAGCTTTATTATTATATTAGCTTAAAAAACATAGGAAACACCGGCAGCTAAAGAGAGCTGATGCCGCTCCTCGGGTACCAGCTTTGTATCCAGATAGATGGTGTGAGCATGGGCTGACCACTTTCCCAGTTTCTCGGCAAGGTTCCTATTGGCAAGATCAAGAAAATGAGACTAGACGGCAGTATGTATGATCTGGCATTTTACTGTCGATGGGTAAATGACAGCCGTTGCCTCACAGACCATAATACTAGCACTGACGCGCTGGTCGCGATCTTTAACAGCGCGCATCCCTCGTTTATTGCTCCTGCAGAGGCTGAGGAAGAATCCGAAATTACGTTTTGCGGTATTTTCAACGGAGGAAATAGGGCAAACCTATCCAGCGTAGGGTATTCCGAAGGAAAACCCGGACGGGACAATAAATCCACTATCACACATTTGCTCCCCATTACAGAGGAACAAATTAAGTCCATGCATCAGCACTTGTAGTGCAAGTAATCTGCTTCCCGTAACTGCCGAAAGAAAACTGTTGCACAATTCTAGGAATCGCATGCACAAACATTTACACGCAGATATATTGAAGAACGCACCAAAATAGCCTGCTGCTTTGAGTGCAGAAAAAAGAGACGCGTGTACAGGACCGTTATTGTTGGGTGATGCGACAAGGTTGCTGATAAGACGACCTCAAAAGACAATGATCACAAGCACTCTTACCCCGACGAACTTCCGTAAATTCTTCACAAAATTTCCCACCTGACGATTGGGAGATTAGGAACGTCTCTCGTTTAAGACAACACCAATGTGCATTTACTTTTTGCTTTGCTCCTGTAGAGCAGGATACATTAACCGACCAATGAGACGCCAGGAGAAGTAATTATATTAACTCGCACGCGCTTGAGTAAGTTAAAACAAGATGGACTTTGCGTTCCTCCCTCGCACACCTAATTAAAACTTCTTACTGTCTTAATTTCAACGAAACCTTTTAGGCTGTCTACTTGACAACAGCCAGATTTTCTAAGGATCTCCAGAAACAGGTGATATCAGCTGATGAGGCGGTGGCTATATAGCTACCAGAAAGTTATGAATAGGAGGCTTTCCTTTCCGTAGCCGATTTACACGCGTGGAGGGTGGATTGTTTACTCCTCCTCTAACTCTATGGCCGCGGGATGCATAGAAAGAGCGTTAAAATCAGAATTAAAAAAATTAAATTCTGATTTGGAAGCTCCTTCTGCGTGGAGCTCGACATGGCAGATTAAGTTCTCACCTTCTAAGTGATTTCGGCCTAAAAGGCCGCCACAATGTTATTTTTCAAGTTTGCCACATGACTGATTTTTCTAGCCTCAAGGAACTACTTTTAAAATACACAAATTAATTAGAACTTTGCCTCACGCCGATAAAATAACGGCAAAAGCCACACAGATTGGTGGCTTTATTTCTTATCTTTTCTATCTTCCTACAATGAAATTAAGACTAAATTGTATATTTGTGCTTCTCATTTTAGAAAACAGCTGCCTATTCTTCGGTCTGATAAACGAACTTAGCCATTCAAAAAATTGAAAGAGTCCAAAAATATTTAACAAGAAAGTTGCCTTATCCGATGCTTTCCAGTTCTTCTTACACACAAAGATACCAATTAATCAAACTAAGATTTATTTGGGTAAGTAGATGTGAAGTAAGGTTTTCGCTCATGTTTCGCCTTAATAATAGCACAAATATTTCCAAGCTTTCCGTCGTTACCCCTGTCAGCCTAAACCGAAGAAACTCGACAATTTGTAAACCTCCTCCTGCATCTTCGTCATCTAAACACTCTGCGTCTTTTGCTTCAAAGTATAGCTTCCTTTGGAATAATTAACCAATTGAAATTAGATCGTAAACTTGACTGTCTGCTTTCAAGCGAAGACTGCACATTCATCTTTTGATCGTTGACTCTCCTCATGTTTTCAGAGCAGCTTTCTCCCTGACTCCGATAACGGACCATCGTGAATTTAGGAAATCCTCTTGAAACTATTTACACTGCCTCGTGTCCCCAGGGAAACTAAATGTCTCCATTAACCGCCACTCAATCAGCGTAGCCAGGTGGAAGTACTCAGTGCAATCTGCTACCGTTTTCTTAGCTACCAAGTATCATCAGAATCCCTTCACCTATTTCTACTAATCTACTTTGTCTTATGTTTCTAAACCTTTTTCTCTTAAACGCCTTTTGAAAATGGAGGTTCATTAAACTCTGCCCCCACTACAACTGTGAGAGTTTTTTAATTGCCCCTATTTTAAAGTTTTTTTTAAGTATACAAAACATTACCAAATTACAATTTCTGCTGAAATTCTTACGAATGTTTACGACCATCTGCGCACATTGCCTTATTCGTTTTTTAATTTTTTTATGAAACTTATTTTGTATCGGGAGGGTCTTTCTGGCGCTAACAAATAAAAATTCCAAATTGCATGTTGGCCCCACGCCCTGGTGAGGGTGGTTTGCTTAACGCCCGCGAAAGTGATTTTCACTCCAGGTTCTTGAACTATGAACCTGTCTCGCAGCCATTCCTGTTTTTTTCCTCAACTAGAGCTAGGCAGCTTACAATGTGGAGGCATGTGAGATTACCTTGGGCCTTTAGAAGGTTAGTTATTATTTGAGTAGATTTCAGCTATCCAATGCCATGAAATTGGATCGGAACTACACAAATAAAATGAGATTTACCGAGACCAGAATAAGCCAAAGCCTCAAGTGCATATATTTATATTAACTTAAAGATCCTGTCGTGTACAGGAGCACATTCTTAAATAAAAAATACAAAAATTTAAGAGAGTTCTAGGGAAAATGCGCCTCGAAATACTCCAAGGATGCTATTAGAGGCGCACGCGGGAGTGTTTTATCTTGAGGAGGCCCATGAAGATATACATCTGGTATGTCGTACATTTTGATGCCTAGTTTTGTGGCTGTTAGACCCACATAGACATCCTCCAAGGTAAACGGTTTAGTGAAGGCTGTCGCAATGGACAGGGATGCCACAGCCTCAGCGCCAATGAAGTAGCAGGGGCCAGCGGCAAAATCTGGATACAGGTCGAAGGGCATTTCACTTCGCGTTACAGCCCACTTGTTTCCTGCTGCCCGTATTACCTTTGGCCGCTTGTGTATGTGGCCGAAGATGGAGCGCTGCAACTGATCCCGATGTCCCTTTTCTTCGTCAAAGCGGTGGAAGAAGTCGAGGAGAGCGGTTAAATTGAGGCCATGGTCGTCGTCCATAAAGGCGAAGAGCGGACTGGCGGCGCCACAGGCTACGTGAGCAAATCGGAGATTCAGTAGTGTCTTCAGGGTCAGATTGTAGTAGGTGTCCGTAAAGTTGGCAAAAATGATGTCGTCAAAGCGGGTAGCCTCATTGCTGAGGGTTTCCAGAAGTCTGGACCGGTTGGCATTGTCAGGTGGGAGACCTACACTGAAGAGGAGGCCCACGGAGTTGGCAAATTTGGACGTCTGTTTGCTGATGAGACGGCGCAATCGAACACGGCGTGCAGCATGGGCGGGTGAGCTCTTGACAATGATAATAAGTTCGTGCCGCGCGCGGCCATGTGTGTCATTTATGCGGCAAATTGACTGGCTAGTGCGTATCAGCACGAGTTTGGGATTATTGATAGGAGCCTGAAAAAGGATTTTGGAATTCATTGCAACACAGGTTACTAGAAATAAATAAGTAGATTATAAATTTATTTTAAAAAAGCTTGTTCGTTAAGGCGTTCATATGATGGCTAGGATATGGTCGATAAAAATAACAACGTTGGACACCCGCAGAAATATTGACGAAAGCACCAAAATAGCCTGCTATTTTTACTGAAGAAAAAAAGAGATGTGGGCGCAAGTCCGTTATTCTTGGCTGATGTGACAAAGTAGCTGATAAGACGACGTCTGAAGACTGCGACCACAAGCACTTTCCTCGTAGCGAACTTCCGTAAAAAGATGGTGCGATCTTCAATGCCAATTTTTAAAGTTATTCTTATTAGCAAAAATCTATGTTCGTGCGACATTTTCAGCCCTTACAGTTCGTTAAGTCTAACGACACACAAGTGATACCTGTTAGAAAACTCATGAGTACAAGTCCATTATCCGAAGATCTTCTTTGTTCTTTTAGAAATCAGTTTGTTATTTGCACAAGGAATCGTGTACAAATATATTGAGCAGCACACTGATCAAGTTACCATGTTTTCAACGGTACAAGTTTACTAATTAAGTGAAAAGCGCTTCAAATAAAAACACAACTTAAGGTAATTTTTACACGATCAACTTTGCCTGAGCACAATATAGTGGGAGATTAAAATTGAACATGATGCATTTAACTCTTAGCAACGTATACTTTTCTTACCACCAATCATTTTGCACAACAGATCAGAAGTGGCATATCGGTATGTAATCAAAATATTTTTAAATGTCTACCAGCATTGTGTAACATAAGAATAGAGTACAAACAGGCACTTATAATTCGCTGGAGATTTCACTACTTGTGGTCTTATCATGGTCCGTTGTCAACTCCAATAACTTGCAGAATAATATGAGCATTGATCAGGTGCATCGTTGTGAATTGTCACAATTGCGAAAGTACAGTATTGCAAGTCCTGCGTGCAACCTTCATGATTCAATTTAACATGGTAGTTTAGCTTGCATTATGACAGGTCGTTTTGATCAACTGAGTGGATTAAATAATTTGAAAGCCTTTATTTTGGAAAACTGCCCTCTTATTGAAAGGTATTGAGCGAAATAGGCACCAATTTTGAATAAATCATGAGTAACTTTATATTAACCAAATGACATATGCTACAACGTACTACGAACCAAACTTCATATTTATATGCACTGTGATATAGAACGATTCCAGAATAAGTACAAAAAGTTGAAATATTATTCCTTCCAGAAGTGGAAAATTTCGTCCAAATTTCCTTCAATGGAAGTTAAGCCAACTCCAAGGAATCCAGTTTATTTTGGGAAACACGGTAGATTTAAATTTTTAAAATTATGTTAAGGCAAAGTGTCCGCATATTTTACCGCGAAGGGAATTTTAAGAATACATTCCAGTAAAGCGTTATTTAGAAACGGAACAGACAGAAGAATAGTATGTATTTCAAAAATGGTGCTATATGTTGCCTGTTTTTTTGAATTCGCAAGCTTAAAACGAATCGTGGAATAAATCCACTTATGCGAAAAATAATCCGCTACAATGAGAATGTATTATCTTTCAGCACCATTCAAAATGAATCGTTTTTTTTTTAGATAAAGGCAGCAAGAATGGATGGGTTGAAACCAGCCGACAATAAGAGCTCAGACCTGGTTCACAACTTTTCGTCCAAACCATTCACCGCCACGCAACTTGCAGCACTACAACGTGGAGCAACTGTCAACACAGCAGATGCTTCACCTACTGACTTCATCGCAGCCCTTAAAACGGCTCTTCAATCGATAAAGGCCTCAGAAGATACAAAAGAGTTTATCCGCCACAAAAACATCATTGCTGATTATGCAACGCAAAAGATGTGAAAATATCGGCCAAGAAAAACAGCTGGCATAAAGAAGTCAAAAGATCGATGAATCAGTAATCATTCTGCCCCACATACGGTTTGGCAAAATGGATGTTCACTCATCCGAAGTTCCTGTCAGAAGGCTTGACCACAACCGTCGCTTCTGTCAAACAGTTCCTTGAACGGATAAAACATCGACAGTTGAAGCCAGGTGAATCAATGGTAGCCTTCGGTGTTGTTTCACCCTTCACCTCTATCCCAAATCATCTACCGATTAATGTTGTGAGACAACTTATAAACGAACACTACGGCGACAGTGACAAACCCCTAAGGTCTGAACATTTGCTCGAAATTCTACGACATTGCCTTAAAACCTTCTTAATATTCGGTGGGCAAATCTATGAGCAAATTAAAGGTACTCCCATGAGCTACCCCCCTATCATGTCTGATTGCTGAAGTTGTCCTCCAATGGATAGAACACTTGGTCTTCGCCAAGTATCAAACAAAGTTTTGGGCTCGTTATGTCGAAGATACTTTTTTCATTGTCAAAAAATCTGACATTGAGCACCTGAAAGATTTATTGATTTCGGCCGATCAAAATATCCATTTTAAAATGTGTGCAGAAAGGAACAACCAACTACCCTTCCTCGATATCCCTGTGCGCCGATGTTCAACTGGAATATTTAAAACCACCGTATTTAGGAAGGGCACCAACACAAATCAAGTTCTGCATTTCAACAGCAGTCATTCCGTGTGTCACAAACATAGCTGCGTTCGTACTCTCTTACAGAGAGTGAAAACACATTGCAGTATACCAGCCCGAAAAGGGCTGTTCAAAAAACCTTCAAGAACTCTTCCGAACAAATGGATACCCAAAGTCATTCATCAAACAGAGCAGGCGCTGACTGAACAAAAGACGGCCAGTGCCATAACAATCCGAAGTCTGGTGAGCCATTCTTTACATAAAAGCGGTCTCCGAAGCAGTCTCGCGCCTGTTGCAACCTGCTGGCGTAGGCATAGCCCATCGACCGCAGGCGACAATACGCCGGCAAGTGATACAACCTAAAGACAGACTGCCTCCTACAGAAACCTCTGCAGTTTTCTACAAGACACTTTGCAACGAGAGATGCTCCAATAACTTTTGAAAAACAGGCCGCAAATTGTAGTCCCGCCTTCACGAGCGCAAACGGGCAGCTGGGAGACTAACACTCAAATTGCAGCACACGTTGCAGAGACTGGCTATGTTTTCTTCATGCAAGGAGTAACCATCCTGGGCCGAGGAAACTCAAAAGCCGAAAGCTGATGCTTTAGGCATGGTACTCAGACGCCATCTTCATCAACAGTCATCTGGACCTACCCACGGCTTACAAAGTCTTGCGCCATTATGAGAGGGAAGGACGAAACAGGAAAAAACAGAACGTAAGCATTGCAAACAAAGAAGATCCCACGACAAGCTGGCTAGAAGAAGAGGCAGGGTTGCCAATACCCTCGATCGGGTGACAAGTCACCTCATTAATTGTTCTTCATGACCCCCTGTTCAACGGACAGCTGATAAGCGTATACTACTATAATTGCCCCCAACTCCAATGCAGCCAATGGCTCTTCTCACCAATGCCTTTTTAAAGCTGTTTCTTACGCCCTGACATCCTGATTATTTCTGATATTTGATTGTTCTATGGCCGCTATAATTACCTTCGTTTTGTTGCTACTTCTCACATTTGAAGATGGACTCCTGCAAGAGTTCAAAAGCTCAGGGCAAATAATCTATTGATCCGGTGCTCGAAAAGTCTTCTTCCTTATCCATGCAGATACACGGAACACGAAAATCTTCATTTATTCGGGATAAATAAAAGAAATTCAGGAGGATAGTTGGCGAGCATACGTATACCTTCGATAAATTTTCTTCAGGCCATAACATTTATATGGAAGGGGAAGGTGCAGGGTAACAAGCAATCAATTAATTATCGTTCTAATCCACTTAGTCTTGGGGATGGGGGCTTGGGGTTTGGGTTGATAAAAATTGGGTAGTGACAGGGTAATTACTACCCACTCTGAGTGAATATATATATATGTATATGATCTGATCCGATCTGATCAAGGAACAATTAAGTTCCACTTTGCCAAGGAGCTCTCAATGCAAACTCTGAATGGCCGTCACATAGTGACAAAGGTGATATGATGAAGAAGTGGATCCGACACAGCAAAGGGAGACCGGAATGGCCATTTCTGGCTTATTAACCGTCATCAGCCAGTCATACCTAATCTCCAGGGATGCCACCCCCCAGATTTGAACCCGTTAGAGACGCTGCCAACCCTCAAGATTGGGTCTGAATGGCTGATGACGGCTAATAGCCCAAAAATGGCCATTCCGGTCTCCCTTTGCTTTGTCGGATCCAATTCTTAATCATATCACCTTTTTCACTATGTTATGGTCATTGAGGGTTTGCGTTGCGAGCTCCTTGGCAAAGCGGAACTTAATTGTTCCTTGACTAGATCCGTAAAACACCTGCATTCATTTATCACATTCCCGATCACAACTGACAAAGCAGGGGACCCGTGGACTAGAGGCAGCATCTCTAACGCAATGACCGAAGGTCTCGGGGGTGCCAACCCTCGAGATTGGGTATGACTGGCTGATGACGGCTAATAAGCCAGAAATGGCCATTCCGGTCTCCCTTTGC
>JAYGXS010000008.1:840599-917041 GCA_036362985.1 Ligula intestinalis | reverse complement strand
TGACTTCCTTAATGCTTACATGGGTATCATTGCTGAACTTAAACAATCCAAGGATCCCTCGGTGTTCAAGGTACTTAATGAGTACCTGCGTTTCAACACCCGCCTTGCCGAAGCGAATGTAGTTTCTGATTTCATCACAAACTGCACAGTCAAATGTGAATATCCTCACGATTACTGGAGGTCTCTTCGAAGTAGTCGGACGATAATCTCGAACACAACTTTAAAGAGATATGCCGAGCATCGCCTGGAAGGTGTCACAATGAAGATCAATGAGCTTAACCGAAATCTACACCAACGAATGGCAGCCCTGGATGACTTAAACGATGAAGAAAGAATGAACTTCAGCAGCTACGTACAGACCGTGAATCAAAGACGTATGGAAGTAAAACGGACAAAACTCATCCGCAGTATCACTCCAACGAAGGCTCAATCCTCATTCCCAAGTGATCCGGAGCGGTACGTACATAATTTTACCAACATGACGCTTGACAAATATCTGCTTGAAATACTATCCCTAGGCCACAAATTTTGTTTTCCTAATAGAAGGCCGAACAGATTAGAGGCAGAAGGGCAATTCGAAAATCTTTTGAGTCAGACACATGACTTAGTACCTACAACGCCAGAGGATGCAGAGTATTTCAAATCTACACTCGTTAATTGTTGCTATCAATATCTTAGAACTAAACCTTTAAGTATTGGACACATCACGAAAGAGCATCTGGAGAAGCTCAAAGTTTTACGCCAAAATACTGATATATTCATAATAAAACTGTATAAAGGTTCTGGTCTCGTTCTTATGAGTAAAAGTATTTACGTCTCAAAGATTGAATCAATCCTGGCTGACGAAACTAAGTTCAAAAGGGAAAGACAGAATAAGGATCAAACGGAGAACATAGAAACTCAACTCAATACTTGTCTTCGGAAACTAAAAGACCGAGGTTTTCTTAGTGAACAAGAGTAAGAAGCGCTGAAACCCACAGGCACAGCTCCCCCAAGGCTTTATGGTTTGCCAAAGATTCACAAACCAGACGTTCCAATACGGCCAATAATGGACATGTGCAACTCACCCTAGCATGCAATTGCAAAGTGGCTGGCAGAAAAGTTGAAACCGATTCGGCACCAAATAGCACAGCATAGCCTATGGGACACGTTTGAATTCGTCGAATCCATAAGAAACACTAATATCAACGGTAAAACGATGTTATCCCTAGATGTCGCGTCACTGTTCACCAACATTCCCCTCATAGAAACCATAGAATTTTTGTGTGACGAAATTGTTAAAAAAGAGTTCCCAATCGGCATGCCGATCGGAGACACGAAGCAATTACTCTTAAGCTGCACTTTAAATGTGCAATTCAGCTTTAATGGCCAATTTTACCGCCAAATAGATGGGGTAGCGATGGGATCACCGCTTGGACCTCTTTTAGCGGATACTTTCATGGGCAAAATGGAGAGCACCAATATTTCTCCTATTATAAAAGACCTTCCAGCCTATGCTCGCTATGTGGATGATATATTTACAATAGCAGACAGAAGACTTGAGCTTGACACATTCTTAGATAACGTGAATCAGGTGCACTCAGCGTTAACCTTCACTTTGGAAAAAGAGGACAGACAGTGCCTCCCCTTTCTGGACGTCCTCCTTAATAGAGGATCTGATGGATCAATAATTAGAAGTGTATTTCGTAAGAAGACCTGGACAGGGCAATACACTAACTTCTACAGTTTTGCGCCACTAAGTCAGAAACGAGGCATCGTCTGCTGCCTCACGAACCGAGCTAAGAGAATATGTTCTCCAGAGACACTGGAGGATAAACTCACACTGCTTAAAAATACCTTACAAGAAGGTAGGTTTCCCGATAAGTTCATCGATAAGTTTATGGAGGACGTCCACCAAGACCGGAGGTACCAACGGCTGAGAAGAAAACCGTATTTCTTACATTGCCTTTTCAAGGAGATCCAGCAAGCGAACTTCTACAGCTTCGTCTGAACGCTGCAATCGCGCGTACATATCCATCAGCAAAGTTAAGATTATTGTTCTCAAGCACTCCACTTCTTCGCCTTGAAGGCAAGGATAGACTGCCGTTCCAGACCACATCAATGTGTATCTACAACTTTACATGCTCCTGTGGGGCAAGTTACATTGGCCGAACGATTAGACGTCTATCCAAGCGCATGCGAGAGCATGCGAGAGCATCACCCTGCGTGGTTAAACAGAGGCGAAACTAAGTCGATATCATGCGCAATTCTGGCTCACTTGGTAGACAGCGGTCATCGGGTAGACGTCAACCAAGAATTTAGAGTCGTCTATAAAGTTCCGGCTAAACACTCTAAGTTCCTGCGTCAGCGGATACTTGCGACGGCAGGAGCAGTCGCCATTCGCCTCACAAACCCAGTTTTTTTGTGCGCAGAAAGCATTTGTAGCGGCTCTAAGGCTCCCGTGGCCAAAAGCCCTTTCGACATCCGCCCTCACGCCTCTTACTACGTCGCGAAACAATGATGAGACAGCGGCATCAAGCATCCAAAGGTCACCGACACAGTCTCAAGACGTTGACACCTTGCGTCGTCACACAACCCAACAAATCCCGAGACGAGGACCACTGGATGACATTAACTAATTGTCTGAATCCTTCCCCTTCCCCTCTCCCCCCACCCCCATTTCTCTGTCCCCGATTAAGACTAGAATCTGATCCCCTTGATCCCCCTTGATCCTGTTACACCTCTCTCCCCCCTCTCTCCCCCTTGTTCTTACTGATTGGTTTGCCAAAAACTTTCGTTAAGTCTACCCTCCCTTATATTACTGTATTGCCTGATGATGAATTAATCGAAAACGTTCGTTCGCTTAACTTGACTTCCTTAATACAATTGACCTACTATCTGGGTGGCAGTTAACGTTTAGCATAGAATCGCTGCCAACGCCATCGCTATTTTTCGCCCAAGTTACCAACTTTCCAATTAACCGTCTTACTTCTCGTGACCTTGCATTTTGTATCGGAAATTAGGAGACAGAATGCTGTCTGCAACGTTGATTGTGAATAACGACTGAGTGAATGTGTGGATAGACACCAAATGGAAACGAGCAAAGTTAATTAACTTAACTTCATTGGTCCTAAGCATGTAATATCCAAAGCAATCAGAACGAACCTAACGCAGTAGGCGTGGCACAATAATAGCCTGTCTCTCCAGGAAGAATGAGGCAAGGAACACGAGCGTTTAAATAGAGCATGGCATTTTTATACTAAATTTTGAGACATGTTGCTCTCTTGATTGACGAGAATTTGCAACGTGGAGTGCAAACAAAGGCTGAATTTAGACGTGTGTAGACACCTGCCAACTGAAGTTGAGTAAGATCTTAACCGGAGGTACGTACAAACTGAGTAAGATCTATTGACCATTATCTAATTATAATTCCAGTGACTCTGAGCAAGCAAAAATATCTGTCCATAGCATTCAACACATAACAAATGCAGTAGGCATAGCCCTTGATTCCTCAAGCAAGCGGCTCTTTTGCCGCAATAAAAGTATGCATATCCGTGCAGAATGGGTTAAAGAATGTGAGCGTTTGCAAATAACCGGCTTTATTTTTAAGGTAACTATCAATTATTTTCAGCAGAAAGTGGCTCCATTAAATTTCCATTAATGGGATCCTCAAAGGTATGTATGACGCGCCACCTTAAACCGTGAACTCAAAGTGTCAAAACCGTAAGAAGGTCAATGCAAATTTTGGGAGCAATTAGAAGACCTTTCCGGTATTTTTTACAAGGAGTTTAAGAGGTAGTCTTCGGAACATTTTTCAGTCGATGTTAGCGTATTGCGTCCAGGCTTGGTGCACCTGGATGCAGAAGGATTACACAGTACTGGGGAAAGCCCAAAGAAAGGCGGACAAGCTAGTCAGCAGCTTAGGAGGTGTATTATATGAAGATTGCCTCAGTCTTGTTCCCTCTATTATAAACAGTCCATTGGAGATCTGATCATGGTGTTGAAAATCGTCAGGGGAGTAGACTCTGCTACGCAGTAGCTGTCTTCTTTAATTTCGCACAAGCGACACATCTCCGAGGTCATCCATACGAAGTGAAGAGACATTATGCCGAGCTAGATGTACAGGCCAAATTCATCTCCCACCAAGTCATTGAGGACTGGAGTAAATTTTCTTCCTCAATTGTTCTTGCTGAAAACGTTTACGCCTTTAGAATAGGACTTGATCTCACTTTACTTGCTGGTGATATATCTGGTAGACAACAGCGCTTTAAAGCACTTGCATGATTTGACAGCATATATATGTCAATATGGTTTTCAAAGGCTCTTCTTATCTCTCATATATATATATATATATATATATATATATATGGTATATAAGTATGGTATAACATCATTGTCATATATATATATTTAAACAGAATTATTAGGGCACACCTTGCCTGCTACCCTTCAAATATACATATGCAACATACTATACTCAAAGTGCGCAGGAGATTCATCCTTGATATTTGAATGAACTTATATATTGAGAAAGAGCGCAGTCTTACATAGCATCTTTGTT
The DNA here is from genome assembly GCA_036362985.1 of Ligula intestinalis. Lineage (NCBI taxonomy): Eukaryota > Metazoa > Platyhelminthes > Cestoda > Diphyllobothriidea > Diphyllobothriidae > Ligula > Ligula intestinalis. Next base: position 912,501 of record JAYGXS010000008.1, on the reverse strand, counting down.
AACGCTTACGTCTTTATTTCGCCCCAGCTTGCCAACTGCTTAAAAAACTGTTTCACTATCTGCGAAATATTTTATTGATAGCATATAGGGGTACAAAATGCTACCTTTTATGGCGTGTTGTTGCAAAGTAGAAAGTGAAAAAGCTACATGTAGACGTATGTTAAAGTATACGAATGTGTCTAGTACCGTATATATAAAGAACAGTTAAATTGATTTCAGGTTAGGTTAAATAGGGCGCAGAAGTCATGCAAAATGCCGAAGTTTGCGAAACCAGCATTAACGAATGCACGAACAACTAGAAGTATTAATGAACAACCTCAGGAAATATTATTTCTCAAACAAAAGAGAAATATCTGTGCTAAAGCAGCAATTCCAATTTCGTCATGGCTTTTGCGCGACCTCCCAAATGTACTGTAAATGTGCATGATAAATTACGTGGCGGCTTATTGAACTTAGTAGTTTTATGATGACTCAGACACAAGAGACACAGTTCGGCACTCCGGCTGTCTACGTGCACAGTCCTCACCAACTCTCCAAGCAACAGAGAAACCCCTTTGTCGGCGAAGCGAGAAGACATATTACGACAGTATTGGAAAGTCCACCGAAAGTAAAATTTACTTAACGAACGGCAATTAGCGTATTGAGGACTGTATACCAGGTTTTTGAACAAATCTACCTCAGTGACCCTGAGCAGGCAATAATATTTGTCGGCAAGCGGCTCTTCTGCCGAAATAAAGTCAGTCCTTTCGCCGAGAATGATACAAAGAACGCGAGCGTTTGTAACTAGCATCCTTTTTAAGGTAAATATGCCCACTTTTTCTGCAGAAAGTGGCAACATTCACTTCATATTAATAGGATCCTCAAAGTTATGTATGATGCCTAACCTGAAGCCGTAAAATCGCTGTGTTAAAACCGTAAGGAAGGCAATGGACATTCTAGGAGCAATCACAAGGTCCTTCCACTATTTATGTAACGAGCTTTTTCGGCTATTTTACGAAATATTTTTCGGCCGATGTTAGAGAATTGCGCCCACTCGTGGTGGCCTTGAAATGCAACAAACTTCAAATAATACTGCTGCTAAAATGTGGAATGGCTCCAGGATTGCATTATATAGTACAGACAATGAGCCTGACAACACCACTATGTGACATAATGGATTTAGTGATGGTGCGTTTGGCTCATAGTACTTTATGCTTGCAGCAACAGCCCTTATTCCTCACCCACGTAACTCCATTCAAGTCAAGACCGGTAAACAAACCTGGACATCTTCTCCACGCGTGTTTTCCACTTGCTTAGCGTACGAATGACCGGCACTTTACACGGCAACACATGGGATATCTAGGTAATAAACAGACGGGTATCACTATAAATACCACCTGAAAAAGAGGACACTGTGGTCAGCCCCTTCACTCGTGAGATGAGAACCTAGTGAGCCTGCCATTCAGCAGCCATGAATGCCATGGATTTTAGCATAATATGGTAGTTGGCAACACCTTAGATTGCTTCCAGAGGGGCAAATGCCTTGAGAGTTGACACCCCTCACTCTGCCCTTCCTTACCTAAACATTATTCCAGTGTTTACGCCGGTTAGTCCACTGATAAAGGCTTTGGACTCTTTGGCTGAGAGAACCAATCAGCTCGTCTGCGGGCGCCAAACACAACACGTTAACCCCAAGATAAAACACCTGTGTTCGCATTTGTAGCTGATTTCTGCCCTGCCCGCATTTCCATTATGACTGTGCGAGGAAAGCTGGCTGTATGTTCACCAAACAACCGCTGCACACAAACGCCCACAGAGCGGACTTTTGTGCCTTCTATATAGAAGGTTGTACCCTTACCCCGTGCATCTAAAGCCATTTTTCACAAAGGATATGTATTATCGACAGATTTTCCTGACAATATTGTACTCATTGGCAATCGGCCATGTCAACTTACTAGATTTATAACCGACTGTATATACTACCGATCTCTTACTGACTGCACCGAACTCTTTACCATATCCGCTTTTTCCTCCTCAACCACTTTTATGTTTAAAGCCTCCACTTTGGACAACAGTACGCTGTCTGCTGCACTTAGTGATGTTCGTTGTAAATATATCACAGTTTTATTTTATGAGTATTGTCATCTCATCCCTCTGTCACATACTTTTTCGAAAGAATAAAATTAATATTAACCTTTCGTTTTCACGTTTTCTTATTAAAATAAATGACCTGACTATCACCTGCTTTTCATTTAGATGTACTTTGTTGTTGTTTTTGCAACTGAAACTTCAGTTGCCATGGATGCCAAGAAATGGTTCCATGAGCAGGACAAGATTCGTGTGATGTAGCCCGACGATCGCAAAGTGCGAAAGCGCTGTTCAGAGATAGACGAGCGGCCACCAAAGGGCACGCCCTATTACCCAGTTAGGATATTGGGTAAGTATTACACACTAGAGGACGCTCGCCGTCGCGCTTAGGTGGCGGAGGAGACCTTCGACTTATCCAGTTCTGAACCAACGCTCAAAGGCAGAGGTTGTCGGAGGAAGTAAGCGTTTAGTACAACTAATGCTTCCTTTTCTAGGATTCGTCGTCAGCTGTCTTTGGAATCTGAGGACCATGTAAGTAATAAAGAAAATGAGCCGCCACCGGCTAAACTGCGCTCTCGGTTGGCCAAACACGTCTCAGTAAATACTATTACTTTAACATACTACAGGGTGCGCTCCCTTACTACTTCTCCGCCAACTGCCGCGGTCCCAACTTTACCATCACCTGCCATGAGCCCTGCAGTGATCAGGATGCTCTGAAAGCCATGGAGACGCGGCTTGAGCATACATTGATGCGCGTTTTGAAGCCCTAGAGGTTACTGCTAGACAAAGAGACGAATTTCTTGTAAAACGCGTGGACCATATTGCTGCGCAGCACAGTATACTGCTGGCAAGAGTTGAGCAATTTGGTGCTGCTGTCCTTGACAGCCACCGTTCAATCCCCGCATGCCCGATGGTGGCTGTGGGTAGTTTGCCACTATGCTCCGAAGACAGCCTGGCTCATTTCCTCCAACGCTTCAAGTCAGACAAACATTGTCTGCAGAAAATGGTACGATTGTGTTCAAATTCAATTCCAACTGCTTACTCACAGGTGGATGGTTTATTCAAAATTGGCGGAAGAAACGAGAAGGACATTCTTAGAAGCCTACTCTCGGGGATTTTGGCACCTCCCCTTATTTTAAACTTCACTTACTCAAGGTCTTCCAAGAATAAAATGTCCTTCAGTAGGAGTCCCTTATACGCTGTATTAAATGGTAGGTACACATTTGTGTGACCACGTTCAGAGGCCGCCCAGCAACATCCGGACTTGCGCAATGTTGATGAAAAGGTTGTGGGCAACACCATCATATAATGGTTCCACGGGTCTCGGGACCGCTATGGTGGAATTCGAGGGAAGCGCAGAGATGTTGTCCACGGAGGGTTCCTAAAATTACTATACTCTGAGGACATGGTAAGTATCATCGATATTGCATACCTTCGTTGCTCAGTTGATTTGACTTTGAATTTTTTCTTATCAATTATGGCTGAACGCATCTAATATTGCTGTTTTTGTCATTGTAGGAACCTGCAAATCTTGGTGAATTTGAAACAAGCACTTCAGTGTATATACAGCCCTCCATACCTGAAGAAAGCTATGCTAAGTATGAGGATCACTCTCCGAATGAACAATGAAAATTGTTCGAACGATGATACGCATTTATGTACACATAATTTTCCACGAATTAATTTTGTCTCTTAATACATTTTCCATAAAACAAACTGCGTGCCTTTTGCTTTCACGATTTGGGGTTTGGGGGGTTGAGGGAAATGGGGCTTAAAAGGATTAGGATAAGGCGTCGTGCTGCTCAATTTTTTTCGAAGACGGGGCTAAACGGGTTCAAATCCCCGCCTGCAACCCCGTCCTAGGCGGGGGTATATCCCCGTTTACCCCCATTTAATCCCCGCCGTAGTCGGCGCTAAACGGGGATTGTGTTGGCAGGGATGCACTGAAATCTTGCTCCACAGGAGCAGGTGAAGGGTGATTGAATATCCCTCCTCCCGGCACCCTAACGCGAGGACTTTTTAAACGCTACATGTAACTGAGCATGTCAATTTCTGCAATCGTATTAGCTCGATGACGGATTGCTGAACCACATGTTCGCCAAGATGACTTATCGATATCATATTTCTTACCCACTAATTGGATCTCAATTTTCCCATCTTAGTCAGGTTCCGCTTTTGCATACTTATGCATATTAATTCAAGTATTTATGGTAGAATTCATTTCCGAACTCCTTGTTATTTACTACCTGACTTACACGTTGAATGCAGCCAGCTCTGGACATTCCGAATAATCCGGGGCTATGTTTCCTCCGTGAAATTGGAGGGTTTCTTCGGGTTATCTAACAAAACTCACTTGTGTGGCCATCCTTACATGGTCAAAAACGAACGCACTAGACCAGACCTTAGAAAAGTGTTCTTTAGGCAGCGAGTGTCCGAACTTGGAGCTTGTGCATAGAGTCAGGCGATTTGACCTACCGTCTCGTTCTTGACTTGGTGTATCCATTGTTGTGGTTTGTACTTTGATTATCCTTTACTTTTTGTTTAGTAGTACCGTACCGTTATCACTAGTTTTGGCCTACGGGTAGCTGCTGAATACAGTTGGGGAAGTCGAGAGATGAAAAAGTTCTCAAAACCGTTTGGCCGGGCTACCTGGGTATTTGGCCTGACAAGCCCGTGCTCAACAGGAATCTCGCATTTGTCTGCATTGAAAGTACTTGAAAATACTCAAACACAGGGGCGAAGCTACCGGATCGATCGTGCTCAGCAAGGAATCGCAAATCTGGCTGGATTGGCATTACGTGACGGTACTTAAACGCAGGTGTGGAACTGACAGATCGTCAGTACTTAACACGGATCGGCCGTGCTTACAAAGATTCTCGAGTTTGATTGGATTGAAAATACTTCAAGGTACTTAAACGCAGGTGCAAAATTGCCGGATCGACAGTACTTGCCCTGACAAGTCAGTACTTAATACCGATAAGAGTATTTCGCCGGAAAGCCAGTATTCAAAAGGAATCTCGCCTTTGTCTAGATTGAAAGTACTGGAAAGTACTTAAAGACAGATGCGAGACTACCGGATAGCTAGGACTTAAGAGATACAACGTATTTGTCGCGGGAATAAATACCTTTGGACAAAAATGGTCATGGAAGGAGAACGTAACAAACTTGGTCAGGGACAGTACAAATCCTCGGACGTCTACGCTGGTTCTAGTAAGTTAAATTCTGATATAAGCTCTTGTCCAAAGTACCATGCAGCGTTAAGGAGATTTAAGATTGCTCGGACGCATGCAAAATCTGCTAGGTACAAAAAAGCGATAGTAAAACGCGAAATAAACCACATTTTGACTATTTTTTCTGAATTTAAAACAGCTATCGCAGGAGCTAATGCGAGGGGTACGGAGCCGGATGTGGAACTGCATGAAGGCTTATAGGAATTATATAGACTAGAAGTGAAGCTAGATAAACGCAAAGCGGAGCTAGAAAAACACGAAGCGGACCTAGACCTATTACTTATCGACGCTGAGCATAAAATAGAACTCCCTAGAGCTAAAAAAGAAGACCCGAATACGAGTATGGAAGTAGATAAGCTTTTGGTGGATAGTCAGAAAGTGGATTTAGGCAGACGTGCAGTGGAGCCAGCACCTGTGACTCTCAATGTCGAGCGTAAAACAGATCCTGTGAGAGACACCATGAAGGGCTTGCATGCGAATGTTGAAATGCCTTAGGTAGATGCGGATTTCTATGGGTCAGGTGAGGGGGAACTGACGTCTGCGGATAGTGACGAGAAGGCAGACCTGAATTTAGACAGGGATTTTGGTTCCAAGGTTGGTGGCATCGGCGAAATGGTTGGATTCAAGGAAAACGATCCACTTTATCATGAAAAAATAGGCAAATAAGGGTCGCCGAAGTATGTTGGCAAATTTCCTGTGGTTGTTGCTCCTGCTTCCGTGTTTTCGTCACTCTCTAGTGTTTCTTTATCTTCTGTTGGTTTTGTGTACGTGTTCATTGTTGACACTCAGTTACGGTCGAGTTATGCTAACCCCACCTGTCGGGGAGACATCAATCATGGTTCTGATTCTGCGCTAAGTGCAGTCTTACCTCTACCGACTGTTATGTGTTCGCGACTTAAACCCCCTGTTTCCACAGTTTTTTTGGCTGAGCGTGAGTAGAATGAAATTGAAAAGGCTTAAGCAGTTTAAGACTCAGCATTAAGTGTGGAAGAATCTCCCCCGAAATTGACATCCTATTGGTCACATTTGGACGAACTAAGCCAGAACGAGCTCACTAATTGTAAGGTCGGCACACCCATGAGAAATGATATCGGGAAGGTTCTTTGGGTACTTGACCAGCGCCAGAATAAAGCAGGAAGACAATTTGCCGGGGAAACATTGCTTGAATGTACATGTGGCAGGCTAAAGTAGCATGCTTTCGATCACCGTGTTGCCAATATAGAGAGGGATGGGATGGAGCACATAAAACCGCTATAGGCTTCCGAGTTCTCGGACACTTTGGCAAGGACGGCGAGTCATTCGTTAGAAAATGCACGAGCCGTGGCTTTTGTGCGTTCATCTGCTGTGTACAGAACAGAGGGCGAGAACGTCGCACCGATCAGGTCACTTTATAGACGTAATGAAGATATTGGTATCCAGTCAGACATAAGCAGCACCGTCCTAGGTGCAGCTCCGGATTTTGGAAATACCTTCGAGTCTGGACGGACGCAAGACTGTTTGTTGAAACAAGGAGGCAGGGGCAGCAATCATTTAAGCAAGTCCAGGTCAGAGGGGCTCGAGGGCCGAGAGTGCGCGGTGTGGCCACTATGGATCACTGGATAATGCGAAGTTGGCTAATTACGGCCCATATAAAGATGAATGGAGGGCGGCGTCAAAAAAGGGTGCGTTTGAAGGACATTTTATAGAACATGGCTGCAAGGGGTGATTGAGAATGAGGTAGAGAGAGTCACTTCAGAACGGCGGGTGGCGTTGTCAAAAGATAAATTCGTAAGATTTCCTGATTGGAGGATAAGTAATAAAAAAGGGTGTAGTAGACGGTGTGCTAGAAATACGAGCAAATAAAAATTAATTCACTTGTGACTAGTTATGGGATTTGCATGAGCTGACTTAAGGTGAATTACGAGAGCTGACGTGGATGGTACATGGAGAATTGGTGGGCGGTGTTATTACCATTTGAGCAATGTGAAAATTCTCCACGTCCATTTCGAGTGACTTACTGCTTGACCGATTCCAGTTGTTTCTCTCTCACGAGAGGCTCCTTTCCCTTCCTCTGAAGTGTGTGCCAGAGTCCCCTTCCTCCAAGAATTATGTTCCTGCTGACCTCTTTTTTGCAGTTGACTGCACACTGGTGATAGACCCAGTCCCCCGGACAAGTACCACTTACGTGGTGCTAGAATATTGGCCCCATCCCCCGTTTGACTTACTCGCCTTCTAAACACATTTATTAACAATGCTTTCAGCCCCCTACTGCAGCAAGAAACAACTGTTTCAACAGCGACTCGGTATTGCCTACCCCTCCAAATCTGGTTCGTTTACAGCTGTCACCGCCACTGACGTCAAAACGCTTGCAATTACTGCCGCCTTGCCGGCACAGTGTGGTTCACGTCATCCCCCTTTCGCGCTGGTGTTTTCAAACCAATCCCAAGGCCAAAGGGATGGCCTCCTGTAACTATCTAAAACTAGAGCTAGGCCCCCTCTCCCACTAACACACGCAAGTTTTCCCAAGACTAATTTCGCCCTACGTGGCATTTTCGTTGACCTTGCGTTGTTTACTTGCATAGAGTCAGACAATTTGGCCGACTGCCTTCGTTCTTGGCTGGGTGAATCCATTGGTAAGGTTTGCATATTGATTATCCTTTAATTTTGTTGAATTGTACCGTACCACCTTGAAAGTTGTTATCACTGGTTTTGGCGTACGCGTAACTGCTGAATACAGTCGGAGAAGTCGAGAGGCGAAATACAAACTACGCTGGCCACTGTTTGCGAATTGTTTGCGAATTTCAAGTTTTTAGAGCTTACGTATTTTCAGTCTCTATCTCAGTGTTGAAGACACGCTTCTTGGAAATTATTCAAGAATTGACTATATATTTCCAAAGTTTGGAATTACCTACGTGGACATCTCAATCCGGTGGCTCTGAAATATTCCTCTGCTGTGGACTATTTCCAAAGTTTGAAAATCGCTTCTTGTACGTGTCAATTTTGTGAAATACTCCTCTGTGGTGGATTTTTCACTTACCCGAGCATTAATCCCAACTGGAACTTCAAGCCACATCCTCTGCTAATCTCCGAACTTAACGCCGACGGTGTGATCATGGTTTCTACTCTCCGTCGTAGAAAGGGAAAAATCAGAGGCTGAGTCGTTATATCACTGAGTTGTTGCATACCCTTATCCTAATATTGTCATAATATTTAGGATACTAGTGACTCTCACGTTATTCCTAAGGCAATTTGATAACCAAACACATTTCATTGTATAAGTGACTCACTGAAGGACTTACTCTGACTTGCTGTAACGTGCTTGTCTCAGTAAATTTCCAAGATCTGGCCAACTAAACTTCTCTCCGTCTCACTCTTACGGGCTCTTGGGTTCAGCTTTCGACTAAATTGGCAGTATCAGACGCTGGTCGTAGCACTAATAGTCATAACAAGCATGATGAACTTAGATGCTACAATTCCGTCATCACGAAAAGTGTCGCCAACGCCGGATCTCGAGCCCGGATCGCAAAATCAGGTTATTAGCGATGTTAGCGCCTCAGGCAGCTCGGCCACTTCGACACGGGTCTTTGACAAACAAATCAATATAGGACCAGAAAGTAACTGCCGATAGGGTCGTTTGGATAATTTTATTAATCGTTCAACTCCCGCCAAACGGCCAAGATGTCTACTAAGTTTACCGAAGTTAGACTGTGAAGACTTCTTTCTCCGCCAGGAGTTTTCCAAGATGAAGCAAAAGCTTTACCAGGAGATACATAAACTGAAACAAGAAATAGCTTATCTTAAAACGCATATTTCTCATCCAGGGGTTAAAACAGCCCTTGTCGGTCAAAAACCTGGGGTAAATAAAAGTTCATATGCTCAGATAGCCTCGGCCGGTAAACCTGAAACTCGCACATCATCTGCCGAACCAAGTAAACCAGCGGACGTTTCGATCGATTGCAAAGAAATTCAAATAAGTCCGCAGTCTACACCATCGTTACTCGGCTCAAGCAGCATTAGCAATGATCTGGATTTTCATCCTAGCACAACATCGTTGCTCGACGCTGCACCAGAAAGCGATGATAAAGAGGTCGATAAGACCATAAGGCCAAAGAAGCATAGTGCTAAAAAGGCTAAACGGATCGGGAGTGTGCACTCAACTCACCCGAAACATACGGCTGGAAAGGCTAAACGTGTCACGGATGTACACTAAGCTAACCCAAAAAACAGTACAGCAGGACCTGTCGAACCGAATGAACCAGAAACAAGTGCTTGCTTGGTCGAAACACATGAGCTCGCAACAGATGCCCCATTATGTCGCAAGCAGAAAATAGTTGTAAAGGGTGCTCTAGAGTTAGCGTCAACAATTACACAAGAAGGAGTTGACCATGATGTGGACTTGGATTTGGACACACGTGAAACTTGCATATCAGATCATGTGTAAAGCCCGCGGTCTAAACCATCGTCACTCGGCTTAAGCAACATTAGCAATTATCGGGACTTGCATCCTAGCACCACATCGCTGCTCGACGGTGCACAAGAAAGTGATGAAAAAGATGTCGATAAGTTCATAAAGCAAAAGAGGCATGGGGCCAGGAAGGCAAAACGGGTCACGGGTTTGCACTCAGCTAACCCGATAGCCAGTACAGCAGGACCTATCGAACCGGGTGTACCGGATGCAAGTACTCGCTCGGTCGAAACACCTGAGCTCGCAACAGATGGCCCATTGAGTAACAAGCAGAAAATAGTTGTAAAAGGGGCCCCAGAGTCCGTGAATACACCCGTAAGTGCACACTCGTTTACCATATGTTGACAGAGCGGATCATTATCTATAAAATTTCAGTCTTAGCTACGTTGCTAAACTAACCTCCTGGGTATGTTCATGTTTCATGTTTCATCAGTAGAGGGTAGGGAACGCGTCCGTCGGCACCCCTTCTTAACAGTCACCGGACATGTGGGAGTTTTCAGGTTAGACCAATCCCCCAGCCAAAGCAAGTGCACTCCCATGAACGGTAAAGATCATGTTTTAAATAGGGCATCGTATTTCTTCTTGAGTGTGGCAATTGTGTCGGCAGCAACAACGTCGGGGGGAGATTGTTCCATGCATTCACAGCGCGCCTTGAGAGTCGGTAGATGTGCGGGAGGCCATCTGTCCGTTGTACCACCAGTTTGAAGCAGTGTCCTCGTGTGGGCATGTCAACGGCTAGTTTGAAGTACTCTGCGACCTCCGGTATGTCGACGCAGACGATCACTTTGTACATCATGATTTGGTTGCCTCTAGAGCGTCGAAATTCGAGAGTAAACAGGTCCAGTGCTTTACAGCGCTCCGGATAGGTCAGCCTTCTCACTTCGGGCACCATTCTTGACCCCAGTCGTTGAACATATTCGATGTCAGTCATTTCGCTCTTCGCACACGGAAACCAAGCGGACGACCCATACTCCATGATCGGTCGAATAAACGTGACCATGAGCTTACGGAATATCTGGATGGACCAGGACGTGAATGCTCTTTTGAACATCCAAAGTAGCGCTAGCCCCTTACGTCTCGCCAAAGTTGATTGTTCTGTGGTTTTGAGGTCGTCCTGGATGATAACGCCCAAGTCTCGAGTACTCCTTACAGCGGCCAGTGTCATGTTTCCCATTGTATAGGGCGGGTGGTCCCGGTCTCTCCCAATTATAAACAAGTTCGATTTGGTCACGTTTACCGGTATCTTGATCTCTAATGACCACTCGTAGATCACATCGAGATCATTTTGGAACGTCATTGTGTCTTCAGCGTTGCGTATGACACGCCATACCTTGAGGTCGTCCGCGAACAGAAGGCATGGGGATGCAAGTCTTGATGGGATATCGCCGACGCATATTGAAAACAGTCTGGGAACCAGCACCGACCTTTGTGGTACTCCATTACGAGCCTCAAACGCCGAGGAACACCCTTCGCCAACTCTGACCCGGCATTGTCTTCCGAATAGATACCCCTTGATCCATTTGATGACAGTTCTAGGTACCGGCGTGTTACTGAGTTTGTTTAGAAGAAGCACGTGATTGACTTTATCAAACGCCTTGCTAAGATCGATTAAGGCTGCATGAACCGGCATTCGTTTTTTTGGCTTCGCACCAGGCTTCATCTGCCACCATGAGGTTTGTGGTACACGATTTGCTCTTAACAAAGCCATGTTGTCCTTCCCATGGATGCAATTTTCAGGGCTACAGGCGTCTACGGAGGTCATCGTCTGGCGCCATGAGTTCGGAAATGCTTGTTCTTTCATTACTAATAACTCTTTTCAAAATATTTTCAAACGGAACAGCGTGGAAATTTTATTGGCACCTAAGGCAACTCGGCACACACGGCCATCATTTGACCTCGGTAGAACTCCCTGGGATTGGAGTCAAAACAGCTTGACGATCAAGCCGCTAAATGTTGGGGTTTCCGACAGTTTTGATGGTTTTGGGGGCATAGCTTGCGTCTCCTCTGAATTCCAACTCGGTCGTGTTATTAGTAAACGAAGTCCAACACCAGGCAGTTACGCCCTCCTGATGCCGCTCACTATAAATCGAACGGTCAACGATATTTAAATATAGGGAGGAGGGTTGGAAGACGCAAGTCTAAATTGTGCCCATTGCGCATTCTCCACTTCAGAAGCAACCACCCCGTTGGTCACAAACGCAGTTGTGTTAGGACCCTTTTCCAACGCGTTCAGACACACATCAGTGACGAAAGTGGGAAAAAGGAGGAGATTAAGTACTTGCATGCCCTATTTCACGCCAACGGTTATCCGAAGTCCTTTGCACGCAAGTGTCTTAAGAAGCCCCACCATGAGCGGTCGAAAGGAGATGACCCTAAGTTCTGGCTCTCAATCCCTTATGTGAAGAATGTATCAGAGGCGACTGCAACAATCCTGAAATCATTCGGGATTGGTGTGGCTCACAGGCCGGAATCAACCATCAGACAGCAACTCATGAGGCCCAAAGACCCGCTACCTCTGACAGAACAATCAGGTGTGGTTTACAGCATACCATGCCAAGACTGCACTGCAAGGTATGTCGGTGAAACGGGCAGACGTCTTGGCACAAGGTTGCATGAGCATCAGCTCGCAATCAACCGCGAGGATAAGCGGTCTTTGGTCTATGACCACGTAAAGCAGAAGAAACACAAATTCGCCTTTGAAAAAGCAAGGGTAATAGGCCGGGCCAACGACAAGATGGCCAGACTGCTGCTAGAAAGTTGGTCCTCGACTGGCACACTAAACAGAGCCATGGACTTTCATCCCGCCTACCAAGCGCTCCGCAAAAGGCTAACATCGGCTCAAAACGGAGCAATAGGTTGGGCGGAGAGAGATAAACACGGCCGACAGCCGGTAGCCGCAAGCAAAGAGGGTGGAAACTCTCACGAGTCACAAAAAAGACTTTACATAGCTCACGACGGCGTGAGCAATTCAAACAGTCAAGAAAATCGATCGGCGCAATCGACTGACGCATGGGCGAATGGACGTTCACATCTATTTGACGCACACAGGAATACAGACACCTTGCTCTGACGATGAAAGCGAGCGAGCTTTTGAAACGTCAGCCTAAATATACTTTGGTCTCAGAAATCGTCTCCTCTTCTTCCTCATCCGGGGATGATGTAAGGAAGACGCAAGTCTACACTGCTGGTAAGAGAGTAGTTGATGGTAGCGGAGAGGGAAAGGTGCAAGGAATGTGGCGAGTGATTTTAGTGACTGATGTGATCAACGCGGAAAATGTGGCGCTCGGGCACTGGGAGGTTAAGTATAGACAGTGGGAATGGTCGCCGTTGCGGTGCTCTTAGTGCACAGGGACTGTTTAAAACGTTGCATTCTTAAAATTTGATGTTGTCGGATTGTTATTTCACCGCTTTAGAAGGTGCGTTAGCAGTTTGGGCATGGTGGGAGGGCTTGGATATCACGGATGTTAGTCCATGGCGCTTGTGACTTGCAAGCCGTCCTCTTGACTTTGGAGGTGGTGATAGGATTGCAGACACAAATACACTACTAATTTATAATAGGCATATCCACCGCATGGCTTACAACAGAGTGACGATGACTTGCGAGTGAATTAGCTTCGAGTGATAGTAAAGTTGTAAGGCATATACTACACTCCCTAGTCCCACACGCACTTACGCCCAGTATCAAAACCGGAGGCTTGATTGGGCACATATATAGGTAGTGAGACTAAGACGGTTAACCCTAACACCTACGATCCTCCAAACCCGGCTCCTTAGGAGATGGGAGAAGACAGGGGGAAAACCAAATTGTTAGGAATAGTTTATTCTGCAGGAAGATAGAGGAATAGGTTGTGAGAGATTTGACTATTTGAGCACACGTCCGACCGCGGGGTGGGTCAGGTCCAAAGTAATGTCTGGTGGCGGCCACGGTCGTGAGGTCTGTAGTGGCCCTAGCAGCCAATTGGAACCCAAGAGCTGACGGACAGCGCCTTTGCCCTGCGCGCTAATGCTGCCTGCGGCCATGTGCCAAGTCTCGGCACCCCCTGTCCGTTCTCGCTCAATGGTCTAAGCCACTTACGAACGCACCCAGTCTCGCCTTGCCAGCCTTGCGCCAAGACAACCAATCACAGGCCGACCTGGCCATTGAACGCGCTCTGTCTCTGTCTTCTGGCATGATGCCCACGAGGACTGGGGTGAGCGGACACTTGGAATTCCGGCCTCGCTGGTAGGCAGGCAAGTAGCCCTTGTTGGATCCGGAACCCCGCCAATTTGGCCTCAATCCCGGCGGCGAGGAGGAGGAGAAGGAGGAGTCGGAGCAGCATAGTCAGGAGGGGCTGCTCTGTCATAAAAAAAAGCAGATTGAGAGGAGAAGAGATGGATCCACCATAGGGAGGTTTGGTGTAGCAGACCTTGGCCGCCCTGAGGACGGGTGGGAACGCGGTCGAAGACGCGTCTGCTGCGCTTGGTATAGAAACCAGTTATGGACCGCACCTGAACTTTTACGCAGCGAAGAACATCTCCGATCCCGGAACGGCACCCTCAAGGGCGACATCTACAGTTTCGCCATTTTCTGCCAGGAAATCGTCTACCGCAAGGGTGTCTTCTACGTTCGCAACGAAAATCTTGAGCCGAAAGTAATTATCCGCCTCTCCTTCTCTTAAAATGAGTGCAGTTGACCACCCCACCGCCTCTCGGCGACATTGGCTATGGGCAAGTCTAAAAACTCAGTGTGGCTGTGGGTCGCAAGTAGTAATTGTGCGAAACGACTTGATGCACCGATAGTTTCCTACAGCACTGAGGTGCAAGACTGAACTCTCCACCCATGCCTCCTGCGCATCAGTTTATCATTCCAGAATGTGGTCAGGTGACGATGAATGCAATCCTATTGGAAGCAGTGAATGAGTCGTCACATTTTAATCTTGCTGTTGTAGTGGCTCAGTTGTGCTTGTGTTGTGAGTCCGAACCTCAGGTGGGAGGTAAAAGGTTGAAGCCACCATTGGGAAGTATTTATTGTAACAGAAACCTGTATTGCTGTCTCAGGCAGTCGGCTGGCTAGTAGCCCTTGTTGGATCAGGAGCCCCGCCGGGTGGGCCTCAATCTCGGCGGCGAGGAGTAGGAGTTGGAACGGCATGGTCGGGAGGGGCTCCACCTTCATCAGATGGAGGGGAGGGGAGAAAGATCCACCGTAGGGAGGTTTGGTGTAGCAGACCTTGCCGCCGCCTCAGGCAGCAGGCAGGCAGGCAAGTAGCCCTTGTTGGATCCGGAACCCCGCCGGTTGGGCTCAATCCTGGCGGCGAGGAGGATGAGTCGGAGCAGCATAGTCAGGAGGGGCTGCTCTGTCATAAAAAAACAGATCAAGAGGAGAAGAGATGGATCCACCATAGGGAGGTTTGGTGTAGCGGACCTTGGCCGCCCTGAGAGCGGGTGGGAACGCGGTCGAAGACGCGTCTGGTCTCAGGCAGCAGTGGCCACTGGCGAAACCAGGGCTGGTGTTGACTGTGTCCATTTGTGCCCGAGCGTGTGACTGGGTGTCTGTGTAGGAAAGAGATTACGGTTGCTTTTACATGATTGTGCAGTCAGTTCAAGTGGTGTGCTATTAGTGTGTTGCATTGCCCGAGGGAGTGTCTCCTGTAGAGGCATGGCTGGATGGCGGCATATTCTCTTAGCCCTTAGGAAACCGCGACTAGTTGAACGTGCCTGTGTGCGCACGTGTGTTTGTGAGTAGTTGTCAGTCAAGAGTCTTGAGCTCAGCGTGACTTTGGGGCAGCGGGCCTTGGAGAACGAGGGGGTGACAGCATTGGTGGCCATCCGCTACACTATGACTGTGACCTCTATATACATGACACAAGTCGTCCTAACAGGGGGCCAGTAATGCGTGAATGTATTGCTGTTGTTTAATCATCTAACCCGACAACTCGCCAACTTCGCTCTCCGTATTCGCTGACCGCTGTTGTACTATTCGCCACATGACGCGGCTGATGAAATATAGCTATACTAACAGTCGGTTCCCGTCCTCCCGTCACCATTTCATATCTATTATTGGCAGTGGAGTACCACGGTATAAGTTGGCCTTCTTCAGATGATATTAAATTGCAGTCTTTGTGGCTTTTCTATGAACTTTTCTGACGGTGTGACGCCCTACTGAATGTTATGACTACGATGAAGAAGTGGATCCGACACAGCAAAGGGAGACCGGAATGGCCATTTCTGGCTTATTAGCCGTCATCAGCCAGTCGGATCCACTTCTTCATCATATCACCTTTGTCCCTATGTGACGGTCATTGAGGGTTTGCGTTGCGAGCTCCTTGGCAAAGCGGAACTTAATTGTTCCTTGACTAGATCGGTGAAACACCTGCATTCATTCATCATATTCCCGATCACAACCGACAAAGCGGGGGACCCGTGGACTAGAGGCAGCGTCTCCAACGCAATGACCGAAGGTCCTGGGTTCAAATCTCGGGGGTGCCAATCCTCGAGATTTGGTATGACTGGCTGATGACGGCTAATAAGCCAGAAATGGCCATTCCGGTCTCCCTTTGCTTTGTCGGATCCACTTCTTCATCATATCACCTTTGTCACTATGTGACGGTCATTGAGGGTTTGCGTTGCGAGCTCCTTGGCAAAGCGGAACTTAATTGTTCCTTGACTAGATCGGTGAAACACCTGCATTCATTCGTTATGACTACATTATCTAAACCATTTGCGCTATCACTTAGAAATCTTTTGATTTGGGTATTATTTTTCACCGAATAAGCATCGAGTTATAGTTAGTGTGTTCTGAACACAAGCTTTGTTCTCATGGAAAGATCACTGTCCAGGTTTTTTTAAGTTAAGCCGTAAGTAACCATGGACGCCATCCCGCCTTAAAAGGTTTCTGTGATTCCAATCGGGTGATTGTATAAAATCATAATTTTTGCTGATTTTTTTACTTTCATCGTCCCTTTGTTATAATGTGTATGCCTTGTTTAGTAATTTCAAAGCAAAAATTCCCTTTGCCGTATAGTTAGTTCCTAAACATGTAATTCTACAACATACTTCTCCTATGTAGTCTCAAGTTTTTAGCAGCATTTTTAATCCGTTTTGCAGAAAAAAACACATTTAGCTTGTGAATGTTAGCGAAAACAGACCGAGGTCGTACGCATTTATTTGCATATTATCGGAACACATTTTAGGTTTAGGTTGTGGTGAGCATGAACGAAGTAGTTTAGTTTATTTTCGGGGTAAGAGGCGATGCCTACAAAAAGCGGGTTGCCGCATGATGCAGGCGCCGCCACCCTGTCCTACGGGCCTCGTAAGACCTACTGGCAACCTTCCCCTTATCCCTTCTCTAAACAATACACTGTTCCGTCTACTCTCGCCTTTCCACCGTCTTCTCTCAAATCTCCTAAGGAACCAGGGTCTGGAATATTGTAGGTGTTAAGGCCATAACCGTCGTAGCCTTAGCTCCTATAGGTCTGTCCAGACAGATTGAAGTCGCGCCATTGTTGGTCCAGGCCAGAACAGGGGAGACATGGTGTGTGTGTTGGCTAGCCGTGAAGCATGCGGGAGAACTGCTGACGCGCGGGGCCATATGCTCTGGGTGACCCCGTCTGCGGCATCACGATTTAAGAGGGAGTCGAGCAGCAGCGACCACCACACAGGCGGCCTCTCCCACCGAGGCCGCCTCTATGCGTGTCGCCCCCTTCCCCATTTTTGCGCGCAACTCAAATAACGCCTGCCACACCGCGATCTGTCCCCGGTGTTGGTCCAGCTCACATACTTCGCAGGCGCCACAAAGGCCACATCGGCATAAATTCATTGTACATGACCTTCCATGTTATAAGGTTAGGTCTGTTCGTATGATTATGAACACAAACGTCTGACTATATCGACTGCATTTTATTGAGAGGTAACTTGTTGTATTTTATTTCATTTGCCGTCCGTCCCACTACTCTTTGTCGTTTCTTCTACAGACGGTATGAACTGCCGAATTTGGAACAAAAACGGCTATGCGCTGCTACGGTTGCACTGCCAGACGGACGCGTGTTTGTGATGGGCGGTTGCGGAGTTCAAAACAACTCTTCGTGCAATCTATCCTCAGTGGGGACCTGCCATTATTCGGCAGCCAGCAGACTGGCAAGGACCACAAAAGTCGTTGGAAGCCTTTTGGAAGGATACTGCATACCACGCGGCGGTTGCATTCAGGAAGAGCATTTTCATTGCTGGAGGGTGCCATAGCCAGGTGTATGTGAGCACAGTCGAGGTCTTCACCCTGCCCGACAACCAGGGACCGTTGGGACAGTGGACTCGCCTCGCTAACTGGGACACGCGTGGTCCAACGGACACTGGTTGTTTTTTCAGGACAGACTATTTTCTTTCGGTAATTGTATGGTCTTGCCATTAGTAGATTTGGCTGTGCTCAAGGGGCCACCTTCCTATTTCCAAAACCATCTGTGCTTTTCTCCTTGCAACTGAAAATAACGTCTTTGCCATTTTGTGTCTGTACATTTCCATGCATCTTCTTGTTAACAACACCGAATAGGGATTTAAGGTCGGAGGTGGTAGTCCCTTAATGGTAGTGCTCTTCTAGTAGAAGCATGTTCCACTGATTGACAGCTTAGTCCTCACGGGAGATGGTTATGGGACTGGCGTGCTATTCTCTCGCCAGGCCCCGTGCGTTTATTTGAATTTGACCAGGACACGCACTGGATCTGATGCGGACCCTGTATGACTACTGCAGACACTTTTCAAGTTCTACTAAGCTTCTGAAAATAAATGCAAGTACCATGACGCACAATATGTTTAAGTCTTATCAGTGCGTTTTACAGGTGGTTACTATTATCTCTAAAGTGTTTTCGCGCACCCTATGATCTGCCAGTTTGCAAAAATTCAACCATGGCATTTCATTTCGATTGACTTTTGTGTGAAATCCTGATGTTTTTATTTGTGAGACTGGTTGCTTATGTAGCTAACGCGGACGCGTTTATCAGCCATTTTTTGCACCAGTTAAATAACCGACACGCATAGTAGCTCAGCCTATTACCAGTCCTTTGAAAAGTCTGACGCTCCTGAAACTATCACGGTGTGGTAAGAGACATGGAAATGAAGGTTTCTAAATGATAATAGGACGCAGACCTCTCACTAGGCCCAAAGGTGGTTGGATGCAGTGACTGACTAAGACTCTGATTTTCATGCTAATGACAGCGTGGGACGAGCGTGTGATGGATGCATCGCAAGCCTATTCTTACTATAGTTTACTTCATGTGGAATTCGACGTCCCTGCATCGCCTTTCTATCATGATATACGCCGGACGTAGTGGAAAACAATGGAGGTATTTCTTGCAGCTCACTGGTTTTCCTTTAACAGTTAGCGTTAAGAAGACCAGATCTGTCAGTCTGACACTTTAGCAGTTACCTAGTTTCAGAAGATGGACTAACTTATGCAAATTTACACAACTGATGGAAGCTTGATAATCGCTCATAAGCCGCGATCGATGTGTGTGTGTGAAATACTAATGAGGAATCTCAAACGAATTTACAATTTAGAGGTCATATGAAAAGGAATGTTAAGTTGGGCAACAGTAGTTTAAGTAGTGCACCTCATATACCCCTAGTCAAAGCATTCTATCCTACGGGAACAGTGATAATAGGGGTTTAATGGGTAGGGATTTAGGATAGGCAGTGGAATATACTTTAATAACTAGAAGGCGTAAGAATTTTCTCTAGGACCAGTAGTTTAATTGCCCGACGTTTCGGACTCTCACTCAAGGCCACTGTCAAGGAATGAAAACGCACGTCTTGCTGTGTGATTAAGTCAGCTTTGCTAAGGATGACCTTGATTTCCCATTGTTAGTTCCGCTGCGAGTGACCTTGAGCCCTGCCATTGCTCGCGCAACGCGAGATAGGCATCTGGGAGATTGATATGCCTATTTACAGAGTCCGCGTGCGAGAGTCATGCTTCTTGCAAAAGGCAATGACTTGGTCGTTCGGCGGGCGTAGTATTTGCACGCGTTCTAAGTCCAAGCGATGATTTTTGGGCGGTGACCAAGGATAGCTTTTCCTTTTATAATTGCTATTTGCATTTCGATTTTATTGTATTGAGAAGTGCGTTTGATTTATTTCTGTAGTTTTCTTAATTCGCCTTATTGTTTAACGTATTGCGGAAAAAACACGATGATCAAAATGCAAGTTTCTTGAAATTCTTCAAAAAAATAGAAATTGTTGTAAGGAGGTCGTATACTTCAATTTACCTGAGGTCCAATTTACCGTTCTGGAGCTAGATCAGTAAAGTCCGTTGCGCGAAGGGCCGTGCACACTGCCAATTTACATGCGGAACAACTCATTCCTAACGGCCGCGAAAAACAGGTTCAACTCTATTTTTTCATGTTTACATTTATTTCTACAACCCCTCCGACCGCTAATGCCCCTACAACCACCGTTTCCGTAGAAAAAATGCTCGGACTAGGGGTATATGAGGTGCACTAGTTAAACTATATGGGCCTTAATTTGTTTAAGAACATCAATTTTTTTAAAGTGGTGTTTCCTGAAAAGGCAAGAAATCGTTGTAATTTTGATCAGTTAGTGTAAATATGGTTGTCACAAAACTTAACCTTACCATTTTGTCTGCATTCGGCGTATTTTGCTTTTGGCATATTTCTCCATAATAAGTTCTGCTATTTAATATCAGCCGATTACAGGTCTTCATTGACATACCGCCAAATGCTTCACAATTCTCATTATCAAAGGCTTCGAAATAGAGTATATCTTGCATGCATTTAGGGACGAACCGAGTTTTCGGTCATGTCTAATGATCGAATGGCCGTTTGGGTCAGATGTTCACACTCACACTAACATGAAAAATATGTCCCCTGGGAACATGAAAGACTAAAGCCAGAGTCGATGGTAGCAATCCCATAATTAACATTACTCCTTTTAAAACGCTTAATGGTCTTCTCGTTAAGAAGTTTCGATGTCTGTACCTCACTTTTCGGGCTGGAAGGATCAGTCATTCAAAACTCTCTATGAGTTCATTCCCCAGCAGATTCTTCTATGCCATCGCGCGGCAAGTTTGACCTGTGGACACAGGTGGATTGGGGGACAGTGGAAGGCTTAAAAGACATAAAGGGAGCGTTCCCTCTGTGTTAATTGAAAAATTTCTTTCAGTTTAATAACACCCAGGTTTTCCAGAACATTTCTTTTTATGTGTACTTAATAGATTTGATTATATTAAAGTGATGCGCATGTGTGATTTTCTCGAACATCGTCCTCCTCGTTTCCATAAATCCATGACCTGACGGTATTCTCTAGTTAATCAAACGGTTTGTAGCGGCTCGTGCCTGGCTGACTAGCTCGCATCGAAGTGCACTTTCCCAACGGCTCACTGACGCGGTTTATGACGTCTCGATCAGCCAATCACGGTCCCCGCATCTACGCTCAAAAATCAGGCGACGAATGGGGAGCTTGCACGCTTGCCCGACGCAAGTTGCCTCTCTGCCCAAAATCTCCAGGCCGACCTAGCCAATGAAAGCTATCTCTCTCTGTCTTCTGGCACGACTACTCAAAGACCTCACTTGGAAATCGGCTCTGAGCGAGAGGGTTTGGCGGCCGCGCGCTCATGCGCCCTCCGGCCGTACAGCCAGGGTCTGGAAGATTTTAGGTGTTAAGGCCATAACCTTCGTAGCCTTAGCTCCTATAACTGGTGACCCCAATCATGAGATGAACTCTCAACTAAACTTCTGATGTGGCCGAGCTCAATCATCATCAGTCCTCCCTCGCCTTTAACTGAATTTCTCCTGTGTGATCTCATTTGGCCGCGAAATGGAGAATTTCATTACCGACACCCTGTCGTGAAGCCCAAGGGAGATGCTCAATCGCTCACAGCCTACGGACCTAAGGCTCTGGTTCCTTCCCCATCCCACGGAGCAGTTTTCTCCTATGAGTGCCAATACCCAGATCTCCTTTCTAAACTCAGATCCTTCTTCTAATTCCAACGGTACCCCTTCCTCCTCTCAGCGAACACTTACACGGCACACTGATTTGGCGTCGAAGTTCAATGCTGCCAACCAACCTCCCTCCTACGTAGTCGAGATGACTAATCTCCTACAAGATGCCGATGCACGCGTAGTCGAGAACTTTCCTCCTACCGCAGACCCAGTTGCCCACGCGGACGCGAGATGACATTTCCTCCTCCCAAGCGGCACTGGCGGCACTACCCACCTCTCGTAAGCCAACCACACGAAAACCAGCTGTTCGAACCCTGCCGTTGGTACGCATCTCCCTCACTTAACTAAATTATTCTTCCTTCACTCGGATTCTTTCAGTTTCCTCGTTACGGTCTCCGGGGGAGTACTTGGAGTGGATCGTGTCTGGCTGACTAGCTCACATCGAAGTGCACTTTCTCAACGGCTCGCCGACGCGGTTTATGACGTCTCGATCAGCCAATCACGGTCCCCGCATCTACGCTCAAAAATCAGGCGACGAATGGGGAGCTTGCACGCGTGCCCGCCGCAAGTTGCCTCTCTGCCCAAAATCTCCAGGCCGACCTAGCCAATGAAAGCTATCTCTTTCTCTGTCTTCTGGCCCGACTACTCAAAGACCTCACTTGGAAATCGGCTCTGAGCGAGACGGGATGGAGGCCGCGCGCTCATGCGCCCTCCGGCCGTACAGCCATGCCGGATGGACTGGCAACTTTCCCATAACTTTTCTGGAAAAAATACACTGTTCCGTCTACTCCCGCCTTTACACCGTCTTCTCTCCAAGCTCCTAAGGAACCAAGGTCTGGAAGATTGTAGGTGTTAAGGCCATAACCGTCGTAGCCTTAGCTCCTATAGGTTCGCATGAGCCGTATCGAATGGGAGTAAACACCGATGGCGATTTATCAGCATTCTCTGGATAAAATCCAATGAGATAGGTACATCGAGTTCGTTCAGAAAATGGAGCTCTGCAAACTCACCACGGTAACCTCGGTATCTCGGATCTTCACGCAGGTGCAATGCGTGATTAACCCTCATACCTGCGATCTTCCAGGCCCAGTTCCTTATGTTCTTGTGGGAACGAATAACCCCGTTAGATAGGGCAGCATCGAATGGACGGCTGTCGTAATTTCTTCGTACGCGTCTGCTTTGTGTTTTTCTGACGAAAAGCCAAATTAATTGCAGCCGAGGATGAAATAGCGGAAATGTGATCGATTGAAGCGACCCTGAGAAGCTGAGGGTATCCCTCGTAGGATAATGGCTCCCGGCCAAGAATTGGCTATTTAAAAGTCATAACTCTCCTTAGGGCAACAAGAGCGTAAACATTAGCAGACGGTCGCAAAATATACCTTACGAACAAGGATATCGTGGAGTCTTAAGGCTAATACGGTTAAGTCCTAATGGCTGCGATCTTCCAGGCCCGGTTCTATAGGAGAGGAGAGATGCCTTGGGAAGGCCAGAGTAGTAGAAAGTATATATCCTTAACCGAATAAATTGGAGCATATTCAGGACGAATTCTTGACTGCCGGAGTGATGTCTAGGAGTGGTCACGGCCGTGAGGTCTGTCTAGACGGATTGGACGGATAAATGTTATGACGGGAAGGTCAGGCGCGCTGTCACGAACTCAAACAAATAGCGATAAATCAACGTTAAAGAAACGCGTAAAAAATAGAACCAGTATACAGAGTTTCGCAGCAATAAAAGTATAACAATATGGTGGAGCGTCGATCACTGTGCTATAACTAAGTAGGGTTGTTTTGTCATCCCAGACTCTCTCCGAACACCAGTGTTGGTCATGGCTTGGTTTAATGGAAGGTCGGTCGCGCAGGTGATTGCATGTAGCCACAATCTTAGGACTTTCTGTTAGCAAGGGGGTGAACTGAGACTGGAATGGAAAGGGAAGTAGAACTGACAGATGTGAGTACACACGTATCGAAGGGGGTTAAGTACGTTAAACCCTACCAACCCACCCTAAACCCTCAGACCACGGTTCCTTAGGAGGAGAGAATTCGGTGGAGGCCGGAATAGAAGGAATAGTTCATTCTTGATACGGAGGACGAGGAATAAGAGGAAGAAGCTTGACATCAGAGCGCACGTCATTCCGCTGTAATGGGGGTGTTTCGAAGTGCAGCTTAGTAGCAGGAATTCCAGCGGCAAGAGGGAGAGAGCCTGGTTGGGTAGGCGACGCGGATAAGTCTGCTAAGCAGCCAGCGGGGTTTGGCGGCCATGGAAATTGGCGCGCAGAAAGCAGGGGAGACGAATGTGCCGGAGGCGGGATGGGGGGGGGGTTGGGAGGGAGAAGCGCTAGAATCCACTGCAAGGAATTGAGCATATCGCGAATATTAGTATAACACCAGTGGATGTGGACCCGTAGGGGACGCCGACAAGTCTGCTAAACATCCGGTGGGGAATGCAGCGTCGTGTGCAAGTGTCGCTATCACAAGGTGTTAAAGTTATTGAGGTTAACCCTTACGGCTGCGATCTTCCAGGCTTAATTCCTTAGGAGATGAGAGCGAAGTCTTGGAAAGCCAGAGCAGTAGGAAGAATGTATTCTATACAGAATGAATTGGAGAATGGTTTGCAGGAAGGTTAACTCGGTCTGGCGTGGCACTCGACCGTGAGAGCCGTCTGAGAGCGTGGCGTCGTCGCGTCCACCCCACTCGGGGGCGGAATATGGAGTGGAGTTTGGTGTCAGTGATCGGGGGTGCCCGCTTAAAACTGTTTGTCTCGGCAGCCTTGATGTTGATTGGTTGGACCACGCGAGATTAAGCGGCCGTGTGGACGCAGTCCAAACTGGAAACAGTGAGCCTTCTGAAAAAGAACTTCGACTAGAGTTATTCACAACATCGCCGCAGAAAGCGGTCGGGATGAACGCCGTGGGAGGGGGGTGTAAAATCGAATAAAAAACGCTACGGCACTGAACGATAATTGGCTGGCCTCTAGATGAGTGAGCCAAAAAACGCGTGCCAAAAGTGGCTTGCGTTCTCGTCTAGAATCACCACTTTAGCGAGCATTAACGGTCGATCCTACGCTTAGGACAAGTCAAGAATAGCCAAGCACGCTATAATGAACTCAACTGCCTACACCGACCAGTTAAGGATAACATCAGTAGGATAAATGTCCGCCACTGATACCGTAATTCCCCCCCAATTGA
The DNA here is from genome assembly GCA_036362985.1 of Ligula intestinalis. NCBI lineage: Eukaryota > Metazoa > Platyhelminthes > Cestoda > Diphyllobothriidea > Diphyllobothriidae > Ligula > Ligula intestinalis. The sequence goes on along the minus strand of JAYGXS010000008.1, from coordinate 887,658 downwards.
AGTGTTACCCGTAACAGTAAGAACTTCAACAAGTTAACATAAATTTGAGTTAAATAAATGCATCAAAAATTAAACCAACATACAAAGTTTTGTAGAAATGAAAGTAGGTGAATATGGTGGATAAACAAATGTACGACGAAGGGCTATCACAGTGATTCCCCTAAGGACGGTTGCTTTGTCATCCCAAACTTTCTCCGAACACCAAGGTTGGTCATGTCTTGGTTTACTGGAAAGTCGATTCCAGTAAATCCCAGGCGCCTGACCGATTGCATGTTGACAGAGCATTTTGTTAGAAGGGAAGGGTTGAGACCGGAATGCAAAAGGAAAACGAACTAAAAGATGTGAGTACACACAAAAGGTGGGGTGGCACCATTATATGGTTAAGACCTGTGGTCAAGGTACTTATGGGTTATGGCCGATAGGCAGACGCATACTTTCGGTGATCCACAGATGAGAATTCTGTGTCACTCAGACACAGTAGTCACCACCTGTACATGATGTTAAACCGACACTCCGCTACACCTTGGAGCTTCCGTCCGAGGATGCAGGTTTAAAAGCACACGACCATAAACTTTTGTTTTCTCGGGAAAATGGTACGACGTGCTCAAGTCATGTACATGGGCTCGGGGTTATATATAAGTTGCTACGAAGGACCGTCTGTGTCTAGTGTCTTCTTGATCAGTCAGAATCATAACTTTTACTGATCATTAGATCACCACTCAGGTTCATCCTGCCAGATTCCAGTGGCAGTCATTCGTTTAGTCAGTCCTTTATTGATCCACCCCCTCATATTTACTATCGTTTACATCTCGCCTTTCACGTCCAAGGCCTGAAGAAATAACACCCTACACTATCCTGGAGTTCGTAACCCCTCCCCTCGCAGATCCGTCTACACAGTCGCGCGTGACATGAGTAGATAGGGGTGAGAAGGGTTCTGTTTTACTTGTAACACTTGCATTAATTTTTAAAAATTTGCTCCAAAGCATCAGCTTGTATGTCCAGAATATCATTTTCGTCGTAGTAAAATGACGCTCAGGTTTGGTCTCCTTAAAATCTCACCTTCTTCGTTTAACACAAACCTTTGGCATGTCACAATCCTTCACTCGCGTGAATCGGGCATCCGTTTTTATGTGCGCTTCTGGGCGTGCCAAAGAGGAGCCAACGCCGGTGGTGATTTCTCAGCATTCCTTGAAAACAATCCGATGAGATGGGGATGTATGAAGTTTGTTTAGAAAACGTCAACTACCAACATCGTCACGACAAAATTATTGCCTAAGATCTTCCCGCAGGTACAATGCCTGCCCCACTGCCGCGGTTAGATACACCTTAAAGAATTCTAGCCGTGCTAAACCTAGCAGCAAGCACAAACTAAAGGTCAAAAATTGCGGCCCCAAGCCTAAACTCTACAGCGAACACAAAGCCACGTCTAAACCCGAAACATCCTGAAGCTCATCCCAACCCTGAACTCAATCACACTCCTACATAAATTCTTAACTTAATTTTCCCAAAAAAAATTTGCATTTGTATTTGAAGTTCGATCGGGTGCCTCTGCTTGCCGCATGCTTCGCTTGGTACTGACCATTAGATCACCAATCAGAATCGCCCAACGAATAACAGTTTCGGCGCTCAGACTGACAGTGCACAAGTAGATTATTGCTTAAAGTGGTTATCTTATTTCATTAGCCCGTGCCGTAGAGAGCAATTTGCAACTGGGGCATGAAGATCGGTTGGGTGCGATTGAGCTCAGGCGCTTGATAAGTGTTTTCATCATATAAGTTTTAGATTCTGCCGTTGCTCACAAATGCCAAAAAAACCACTACAACAACTATTATCTTAACCTGTCCCCTTAGAATCTATCATACATCTAATTACAATCCCCAACTTAATCCTGTCTCGATTTCTACTAAGTTAAAATGATATTATATTGTGTTTCGATCGGGTGACGTAAAGTACCCCATGTTTCACTTGTCAACAGTCGCCAATCAGATTTTCCCTATGAGGAACCGTGCCGGTACTCAGGCTGACGGCACACAACTGGTTTATTGATTCCACTAACCCATGCAACGATGAGGTTTTGCAGCTGGAGCAGGAAGACTAAGCATTGTGATTGAGCTCAACCAATTGACAAACATGTTCTTGACATGAGATCGTAGCATATCGCCTGGCAGCCCCTGGACAGTCCGCATGAGTGGTTTTCGATGATTTCATATGAGCCCTCGATCAGATGCTCATAGCATGTCACCTTTGTTAGTTATCTTTAGATTGTAGGAGTCTTGGTCATGAGTGCGCTCAGAACCCTACAATTATCACGCCCAGTTCCGTACAGGAAGAACGGGGTTAAGACTAGTAGGAGTTGTTTATTGTGTACAGGAACTCAATGGTGGTCTGAATCCCAGACGCGGACAAGGCTGCGGGCCCTGTGCACACGCGCGTGCGCGTCCGTCTGTTAGTGTGCTGTGGGCGTAAGTGAATAAACGTCATGCGAGAGTGAGTCAATGAACACTTGATCAATTACTTGGCCAATAGAAGTCCACGGCACCTGTGATTGGTTGGCCCAGAAGGAGGTAGAGTAGCGAAGTCACGTGCGCTTTGCGGGCTTGGCGCCAGCGCTACAAGATCACAAAGTAAATATTCACTGCGAGCAACGGTTTTGGCGCTCATACTAACAGCACACAACTGGCTTATTGATTCTGGTGGTTTGTGCGATTGCACTAGTCGGTGCCATGGTGAGCGCTTCGCAACTGGAGTGTGAAGACTTATGGGTGTGACTAAGCTCAGACCGTTGACAAACGTTTTCTGCAGTTGTTAAAAAAACAGAATGCTATTGTGTCGATTGGATTTAACATGGAGAAGCACCCTTGGAGCATACCATAGCTTACACTCAGCGGTGCTTTACGAATGCGTTTGCGCATAACGTATGGTAACACGAATGACATCTGGCTCGCAACGGGCCCTTATCAAAGCAATGAGTCTGCCGCATTTCCGATTGTCAACATCTAAAGGATCCTGATGGATTCTGCCGGGAGAAAAAGATGTCTCGGTTGCAAAGTACGAACAAACGGGGACCTAAGTAGTGCCTTGAAAACCCCCGCAACGTTATGGAGCATTCGTTTAAAAATGAGAAACCCACAAGGACTCCTGCTGCCCATTAGGTAAGTATGACTCTTTCGAATACCAACACGACAGGCGCAGACAGCCGTTTCGTCCTCATTCCCAATCTTCAGCACGCCCAGAGCCCACATTGTATCTTCGGAGGTGAGGTTCATAGGCTTGTCAAAGGAAAAGACGCATCAAGCTTCTAGTGGCTAGCTCCACATGAAATGCACTTGTGAGCGCTTACTGCCTCCGGCTTCTAGAACAGCCAATCACAGGCCGACTCACATAGGATCTGATTTGACGACTGTGGAGCACATATCACTTTAAATGCCGCCCGCTAGCTCGCAGTTGTGCGGACATCTGACAGTTTATTGCCTACTGCCTATCCTCCCATTCTCTCTGTACTGAGTTAACTCGTCCTACCGCCCCGGCCTCCCATGACTTCTATCTTCTTTTAAGGAAGAAGAACGCAATTGCTAAGGTTTCATTTGCTCACCCGAATGATCTTCCTCTGTCTTATATGTGACATGTGTCTCGTCTGGTAGAACGTTTATTCTTGCCAGCCGCAGACTAAGATAAAGGGCAGCAGGAGAACCACAACGAGTGATTTTTAAGCTTTTTTTCTTTTGCCTATATGCATTCCTTTTGGTGATTGCGAATTCGCAAATTTGACTTGTTTTGCTGAGAGCATTCCATGTGGAGCTTTAGTAAAGACTTTTCTTCAGTAAGAAGAGAAAAGAGAAAGCCAATAGAGGAGAATATACGAGTTCCAGGCAGCAGTTCCGAAGAAGAAGAAGATGCGATCACTGGAACAAGGACTTTATTTTCCTGACGTTTCGGATTCCGTCGGGAATCCTCAGTCATAGGTAATCGTAAACAGGTCTGAGACATGCGCAGATAGGGGGTGATACATGCACAGAGAAAGCATTCAGAATTGATAAGTGACAGCGTTCAGTAAAATTTCCCCAATTTACGATTGAAAAGTCGCATTGAGAAGAAATCGTTTATGGTTCATCATCTCCAGGCCGACATGGAGAACAAAACGGTCCCTTATCTGCACCGTAAAATGGTCATCGGGGTAGAGTTATAAGTCTTATCAGTGATCCCTCGTCTTACACCCTGCGTGTTGAAAACTTTGAGTTCCGCACGTAGCGAAGACGCGTGGCGTGCGTTTTACTTCTCTCCGTGGCTTCATGTGTCATGGCTTCAGGTTGCCTAGGATTCACGCGTGTAGTCGGCCAAGGAAGGCAAGTTGCTTGTACTAGAGGCTCCTCACAGCAGAGAATGCGATTAACTACCCGATATATTTTTCCTTTGCAGAACAAACCAGGCTGGTGTTCGCGTACCATCTTCCCCAGACGTTGCGTTGTTCGACAGAATTTAAAACAACGGTTTAGCTAGGGAGGGTAAGGGACATGACTTTCTTCTACTCTTTGATGCATCAATATTGATACTGACGCCTAATTGAGGGCTGTAATACTGACCTAATTTGAAGGAAGAGTAGGGTTATGCCCAAACCATATCCATATTACATTTTCCTAATCATATTGCTTCAAGGGGTGCGGACTCTGCCATTGGAAAGGACGCGCATTTACTCCACTCTGAGATAATGCTCAGACCATGGATATCAAACATCGCCCATCATCCGTTTCGCATGAACCGTCACTACTCCCTTCTGATTGATAATCATGAATCCCATGCTGTAAACCTTTCCTGGCGAGAGACACAGCTCACTTGCACACCGTACCGCCCACCATTAAGGCATAAACCGACTCATTTAATCAGCTCCATAGAAGGCTCGCGCCGATACAGATATTACAGCGTCATCTATACCTTCGCTAGCCCCCACGGCAACTGAATTATCCGGAACCAAACACTGAACGGTTATTTAAAATGTTATAACTATAGAGAAGTAGTAATTTTTAATTAGTATTGCTAGCATTTAATCAAAATGTATCAACCGTACTAAGCCAAATCTGACTTCTCTTCTCACTGTGCGAACTGCGCTGATCGCGTCTGCAGTCGCATCTGCCGCACCTATTGTCCTAGGCTACGCGGCCCTGTCACACTCTTTCTCGTATCGAGCTAAAAACCAACTGATAACGACGTGGCGGGTTCCTCTGCTCTTGTCACAGTAAGGGCGCATCTCCGGTTCTTGGGGACCTTCACGTGACTCTGAGGTCTCCTCCTCGTGTAGCCCATCGGATGTAGTGATTACTCGTCATGGACCCCCTGGCTGCCGCCAACATGCACAGCAACATGCCGGTCCTATCTTTTACATACTTTCTCCCCACGGGCGACAGTTTTTCTCATAAAAACCACAAATAGCATTTCATTTTGAAGTATGAGCTATGCCTTTGGAGTTTTTTCACTGTTTGCTGTGTCCAACTGTTTCCAACACGGACCAGAGTTCATGTACTAGTACCAGTGACAGTAAAGTACTAGTTGCTATCCCATTCGGTCTTCTCTTCCTAACACACGCTGGGGGAACATAACCGGTGTTGACACAAAAAACAGACTAGGTTACAACACATTTTTCTAAGTGACGAAGTCGTTGCATCGTGGAATACTTTTCCCGAAGAGGTTGCTCCCTTCGCCTGTGTGTCCACACTTAAGGCCAACCTCGGGATTTGCCAAACATCTTATTCACCAGTGTAAATCTGACTCACGAAGAAGAATATTACACATACGTGTTATACTATTCGCGCAAAGCAAATAGTCATCTTTTATTTCTAGTTCGACTAAACCAGCCTTTTGCTCTTCGCTTGCAAGCATGTAATTGAAGTATTCTTTCCCATTTTGTCGTTTCTATCAATGCATCCTTAGCCACCTTGTTACCAATAGAGAGCTCAAAGAAATACACGCATCATCCCCTAAATAAATTCATAATGAGAGGCTTAATTCCAGGGCGAAAAATATTTCGGTGATTTTAGCTCAACTCCAATTCCCAACTAGCGCACCATACGAAAACGAAAAGGGTGAGATTATGTCGTGGAGTCGTTTATTTTCCTATCTATGATAAAAAACTACTTACAAATTTTCAGTGTGTTAAATTACCTATAATCTTCCGGTTTTCTAAACGCCACTCATCGATCCAGCTGAGATTTGCTGATGGCATTGAACCGCAGAGCGATTCTTCGAAGGCAACCGCATTCCATAATTACTATAATAGGCAACCTACGAAAAGTTGGCCTTTTTAACTAACCATGGGAATGACATAATCTCGCCACTTTGGTTCTTCTTTAAACTTTTTCCTAGTTGTTGTTGATACCACTGGAAAATGTCTATCAGTTACCTCGCCTGAGGCTTAGGCACACTCTCCCTCCATATACGCATTCGCCGTTGGTCGGGCGGGGGGTTAGTGATGATATTAAAGCTCATTTCAGTGTCTTCTCCCAAGGTTTGAGTACAGGACCCAAGTTGCCCTCGTAACTTTTTTATTTAACAAAATTATTGGGATCTAATTTGTTCCCTGACATGCCTCGGTCATCCTCTCCCCGAAAATCAGGTGTACGTTAGCCTGTGGGGCGAGCTCCACACTTTCCCCAGACGACCCCACGAAATAATCCTACCAACGAAAGCTCCTTGCAAATTCGCCAGCAATAGAAAACCACGAGTGAGATTCATCCCGGTGGCCTATAGAGGCTCCCCTTGCCACACAGCAGAACGCAAGCAGTAGTGAATGTTAGGACCTAACTCAACCGCGTGCACACGCAGCCTAATGAGTCATTCCCACGCCATACGACCGCTCCGGTCACACACATAGCAAACATCACGCCACGCAGCTGCGGCCAAGCCGAGGATTCTAACACGCCTATTGGATGAGTGTCAAAGCCACTCTCCTCACTCGAGGCCACAATTTGATTGGTCCAATCTTCTACTCTTGCACCCTTGCCATGAGACAACGAATTTTGGTAGCATTTAAAGCATTAAAAATCATATCCTCTCAGAAAACATCATCTCTATTTGTACTTTTTTGCTTTTGAAAAAAAAAAGACCTACAGAGACTATAAAAGAGAACAACAGAAGTGGTGCACAGCGCTCCTGCGACACGCACAGGAGGGCAGAGCGGCAGGGGGTGCAAAATGGCTAAGGAGACTTCGTGCGGCGTAAGAAGGCGAGCCAGGCAGCAGCCGGCAGAGGACAAAGTCACCTAGGCTAACGGTGGGCGGGGTGGCGACGGAAGGACCTGAACGCACAGGAGATGCCCTACCCCCTTCTACATGTAGGATACTCCAATGCCCAGCTGGAAGCCTCGTTGGACGCTGTCTCCGGGCTGGGAGGACAGGGGCAGACAGTAGTTGAGTTCCAGGCGGACCATTTGGGCGAAGCGCAGGATTAGGCCTGCACCCAGAACGTAGCGCGGTCGGATGGCCAAGAAGTCCACCAGCTGCCTGTACTGGCCGAGGCTATGGGCCCGCTTCAGAGCAGCCACCGGATCGGAAACAAGGCTTCCTGTGGACGCAAGGAGGACATGTGTTTGTGTGTGTGGATTATGAAAAGGTAGAAACAAAGCAAGAACAAAAACACCACTAAAACTATAAATAAGAGTTATTTGAAAAAGAAACGCTACTTAGCGTTTGTCAGTGATATTTTAACAGGGATACATTTTACGCCACCGGATCCGAAACAAGACTTACTGGTGGCGCAAGGAGGACGTACGAGGATTAGGGGAATTGGTATGAAGTGGAAATCTGGCATCCCAATCAATGTTATTTGAAGAGAAAATGTTATTAAGGATAACAAGAGGTAAATTTAATTAGCAAATCGTCGAGAATTTTGTTTTTCAACTCGTTCTTGGACTAGTGAGCATGTGCAAAGAAAAATTAACATTTCAAACAAGCAGAAAAATCAATAGTCATATAGATTGGGGGCTGATTGGTAGCTGGGGTTTCGGTCAGTCGGTATTGTGCAGCCCTCGTGCCGTCCATCGTTAATTGAAATCCTTTTAAATTCCATCTAACCCTAGATGTCGGTTAGTGCTTGAATCGTCGAGGTGTATTGCCTCAAGAAATTATCGGCCCTTTACGGAGAGGCACTACCCGACGATTAGTGGTTTGTCCCATGTAAAGTTGTGTCCTGTATCCAGACTATGCACAGCCAGTTCGGATAAATGGTCACGTCTTTTCACGGCCAATTGGTTCTCATGAGTGCGCGTAAAGACAGGCCTTTCTAGCAATCAGCTCTCACTCCATATGACCATTGATTTTTCTGCCTGTTTGAAATTTTAATTGATGCGTGCACATTCTCGCTGGTCGGAAGACATGTTTGGAAACCAGTCTCGAAAGTTAACTAATCAAAATTACCTTCTTTGTCCCAAAATAACCTCTTCCAAAACACTTAGCTATATACTTTTATCCGTTTTTCCTCGTGAATTGTACTTTACTTACTTGTACTTGTTACGGCTGTGATCATGCCTGATCTAGCCGGCCTCAATGATGTCACGAACCGTACCTCTCCATGCGTGGCGATTGGAGGCAGCGGATCTCGAAAGCTCCACCCAGTCCCTTCTCCAGCGACGGAGGCCGAAGATAGAAGGTCCAAGAACTGCTTTCATGTCTTGACGGACGGTGTCCAGCCAGGTCTTCAGTTGCCCTCCTCTTCGACGTTTCCAGGTGGGCTGCGATGCCGGGTCGAGGGCAGCATAGGTAAGCTCGTGGGGCGGACGACGGAGAACGTGTCCAAACCACCTCAGCCGTCTTTCTTGAATGGCCGGAGATATCCTAGTGATACGATCGCAGCGGATGCGAACTGTCTCATTTGAGATGAAGTCGCTATACTTAACTCGCAGGAGCATCCTCAGGCATTGGTGGTCAAAGACCTCCAGTGTTCGCTCATCTTCAGATCGCACAGCCCAGCATTCACATCCATAGAGCAGGACTGACCGGATGGATGCATGGTATACACGAATCTTCGTGGCGATGGAGATGTCACGTCAGATCCATAGGCGCTTTCGAAAGATTGAGAAAACCCAGAGAGTAGCATCGATACGGGAGGCAATGTCGTCCTTGCTCTGCCCATTCGGTAGCAGCCTCGCCCTGAGGTATTTAAAGCTGTCTACTTCTTCAAGTTGATGGCCATTAATCCCCAGGGGTGCCTTTTCCTGGTCAGGGATGCAGCTTGAGAACAACTTCGTCTTTCCGGAATTTACGGACATGCCTACCAACATAGCGATCTCATTTAACCGCGACACTACTGACTGTAGACCACCAAAGTTTGAGGCTAACAGCGCAATATCATCGGCGTAGTCAAGAAAAGTTAGTTGGTGTCCGGGTGCAAGTTCAACACCGTTTTTCTTCATGTAAAGCTTTGCCGAGAATCCAGTCAATGACGTAGTTAAACAGAATGGACGAAAGGACGCAGCCCTGTCGGAAACCAGACCGGATATCGAACGACTGAGAGAGATTGTTGTGGACCAGGACTCGTGCGGTGGTACACCGATAGTAGGCCTTGATCAGCGCAATGAGTTTGGTCGGCACTCCATCCAGTTCCATTATTCGCCACAGGGAATCACGATGGATGGAATCGAATGCGGTGGCAAGGTCAACGAAGAAAACGGCCGTCGGTTGCCTCAGTGTGAATATTTGATCCGCACATCCATGCCCAGCTCAGAATCCGGCTTGGTTGGGTCGTGTCCTGGAGTCACGTACAGACTGCAAGCGCCTGAGAAGAACAACAGCGAAGATCTTTGCAGCAACATCGATAAGACTTATGCCATGGGTGTTCTTGCATCTCGTCTTATCTCCCTTCTTGTGGACAGGCACAAGGATACCTGAGCCCCGGTCATCGGGAACGGTCTCTTCCCGCCACGCCTGTACAATCACCTCATGGAGCTGAGGAGCCAGAGAGTCGACACAGGACTTGTAGATTTCTGCAGGAATACCGTCTTCTCCGCACGCCTTGTTGTTGCGTAGCCTCTGCATTGCATCGGTAACTTCGTCTTCGGAAGGGATGTCACACGACACTGCGTAGGCAGGGGAGGATTGAAAATCCGCTGTGGAGGAGAGGGAGGGTGTGATGGGTTGTTCGTCAAAGTTGAGTAGGTGCTCGAAGTGTTCACGCCAGCGATCGACCTTGGCCGAGTTGTCGGCAATAAATCCTCCATTCACATCGCGAACAAAATCACAGAGTGTCGGGGGCTAACCACTAACCTGGCGTATGATTTGGTACAATTTTCGGGTGTCACCAACATTAGAAGCCTGCTCCATAGAAGTCGCCGTTTCGGACCAATACTTCTGCCGATCATCTCTAGCCGACTTTGCTGTCAGCTTTCGAAGTTGGCGGAAGGAGGAATCGTTTCGGGACCTGGCTCAAGTCGTCTCGGTCGATAGCTGCAGGGTTCTTCCGCTGATCCAGTCACTGCGGCGCCGCTGAGTGGATCCGAGAATCTTCTCAGCTGCCCCATAGATGGATGTCTTCAGTGATGGCACTTGCTACTGCCCTAGTTGTCAGCCTGGGTAGTGTTGGTTTTCCGGAGCTTTGCGACATCAAGGCGTCTCGCACGTGGCAGTTTGGGCACAGATGAGAGGTGAACCTTCAGGCGCGTGCGAACGAGAACATGGTCAGACCCGTGAACGTTACCAGTTTCGGCACCTCGCATAGACCTGCTATCATGGACGCAGCTGCGAAACCGTGAACCAACTAGAATGTAATCGATCTGACCGGCGGTACGGCCATCGTTCGAATACCAAGTCAGTTGATGTTTGTGACGATGCTGAAAGCATGTGTTGGTAACAAACAGTCGGTTCTGTTCGGCAAACTGCAGCATCCTCTCACCATTGTCCGTTCGAGAGCCAAGCCCAAAACGACCAAGAAGGTGGCTGTTTGTCGGGTCACCGGGCCCAGTCCGGCCATTCCAGTCCCCGGCAACAATTAGCAGATCTCGACGAGGGAGTCGTACAGCTATCTCCTGCAGCTGCGAGCAGAAATTATCTTTCTCTTGCTGTTTAGCCGCCGACGTAGGTGCATACACAGATACGACCGAGATGTTCGTAAAATGGCCTTTTAGTCGAACAAAGGCCATTCGGTCGTTGACTGGTTCCCATGCTAGTTGTGCACGGTTAGCTTCTTCCGAGAGGGCAATAGCCACACCGTGTCTACCAGATGAGTCACTCTGACCGCTGTGATACAAGGTGAAATAGGAATCGACCCCCGGGACTTTGATTTCTCGGGCGCCTGAGTCGGGGAGTCGGACCTCTGACAAGCAACAAACATCCACGTGATATTCATGGAGACTGTGCGCTGTCAGACTTTGAGTAACAGGTTCCAGAAATGTTCGCACATTCCAGCATCCAATACCAAGAGTCCGTTTTTTGTTTAGCAGTCCAGCTTGCACATTATTCGCCCGCACCACCGGACAAGGGTTGCGGAGCGCGTGGGTTCCCGCGGACGCCGTAGCATGGGTCGTAAAATCGTAAGTTGACATGTTCATGAGGTTCCTTGGGAATTTTGAATACAGGTGGGTCCCCAACGGCCGCGCGGATTCTTTGTTCGAGGTTGTCTCCTCTAGCACTTTGGCTCAAGAACCTAACCACAAGGCAGTGGTGTTGTTGGCAAGCAAACCTATTCAATGGCAGTTCACGCTCGCCATGTCACAGAGTTGTCATTGGGCCTTGTGGCATTTTATGAGGCAGTCAGTGCGCCAGATCTCAGCCCACCGCGCCCTCGTAACACTGTCGCTGCTGCGTCCGCGAGTGCTTATTCGCCAGACCCGGGAGCCTGCTTATTTCGCAGCTAACCTTCACTGAAGGCCGCGCCACTATCCGCCACCCGTGGACGCGCCAGGTAGCCTGCAGCTTGGCCAACGGGTAACCCTCCTTTCCCGGGTAACGTGAATTAGAACCTCGATTAAACTCTTCCCAAGCACTTTGCAGTTTGACTTGGTGTAAAAAGGCGAGCCAAAAGGCTCTAGCACGCAGCTTTACATCGAAAATTACGGCAGAAGTTTACGGGCATGGGAAACAGGAGTTTACAGCATGGTTACTGAATTCTTATAAGTCGATATACTATTATCGAAAATGTTTACGGCACCTGTCATCGCGAACGCGTGCAGCCGGAAGAGCGAGCCCATCGAGTCCTGTGCCGCGCCCCAAAGAGGCAAAGGCGAGTAGAGGTGTGCTCCAACCAGCCAGGAGCCAAGGGCACCCACCGGCGATCGGTTGATGTCATCATCTGCGGGCTGCTGCGGCGGCTCCAGTAAGAACTCGCTGTGGACCGGTCTGGGCACAAGAAGCGGCTCAGAGGGGCCCAGACCACAGAACTTAAATCCACGAAAGTCCAACGGCCCGCCCAAAAAGAAACGATCAGCTATCGAGACCTAAGAGCGGGTTTGCAGGGAGGGGGAAGGCGTTAGACGAGGTAGGGGGTGTTGTAAATATGTAAGAGAGCGAGAGAGGCTACATAATGCGAAGAGCAGGATAGTTATCTTACGGGGTGGCGAGTCAGGGAGTGTACCAGGCCGGTCGAGAAAGTGAGTTCACCCACAAGCCAGCTGGTAAGGCGGAATGGACACTGCAGCAGGGACTCCAAACGCAGCTGGATGGCGTTGTTGGTCGGCGGGACAGATCTGAATACAATAAATAGGCATTAAAGTATACAGCCAGTGCAAGGGCAAGTAGTAAAAATTTCCTTCGGCGAAATACATTAGGTGCATTTACTCATAAAAATCCAAGGATTTTTACAAGCAACTCCCTGTTACTCAAACGCAACTGAAGCTGCGGCCCCAAAGTCTTAAAACAATAAAATAATGGTCGTTCTTCAGAATAGGGCATTTTGTGATTTCTGAAGGAATATAACGTTTTATAGGAATACAAGTATTTTTAGCAAAGTGGAAAATTCCGAAAAAGTGGAAATCGGGCGTACTAAGTTAACTTAAGTTATATTTGTAGAGGATTCCTGTTTATACAAAACCACCGAGTGAATATAGCAGGAAAAGTAAAATTACGTTGGAAAATAATCATTTTGTAAAGTTTTCATAAATATATATATGCGTTCCCATATTACGTGGAATGTAATCTATTGATCTTGCAGAACAGCCTAAATGTGGAGTATATATTCCAATACGTTTTCACGAGAATTCCTAGTTTTTTTCTTTTGTTTATGCAGTGCTTGAGTTGCGTTGGACTAAAGCAACCACAATTACGCTTGACTTGGCCCATTGGGAGATCACAGGAGTAAGATATTTCTTAAGCTCACGTGCGGACATACCGGTGAGTGAATAACAAATTTAAATTTAACTGTCATCAGCGATTATAAGCGTACCATTTTTGTACGCTAAGAGTAATTGCCTTCCGCCAAATATTTTTGTAATTATTTTGGGATTTCGATTACGAAGAGGTTCAGATCTTCTTTGAAGTTTTAATCATGACTTTACAATTTTCCCTGGCTTCAGTCAATTGACCATAAACAATTATTATATTCTATGTGCTTACCAAAACCTTCAAAATAACTTATATCTTAAAAACTTACGTAAATAACCAGCTTTTAAACATTTTTTCTTATGCACCTCTCTTTGTGTGTCATAGTTTTAGTACCACCTAATCATGTGAACTCATTACCGAGGAAAATGAACGTCCACTACAAAAGTCGCGAATGAATATGCTTAAGATTGATTTAGAAAAAATTCTACAAAAAATAAACTCTTGAAAAAATACTTAACTTATATATTTTGGCGTCGGATTTCTGCGTACTTTAATTTTTTTGATGATTAAGCCAAGATCAGCATGAGAAATTTTGGCCAGTGGATTAATTTCCCTAACAATTAGGGATATTTCTTCTGTTATAAATGAAAGACCAAAAAATTTATCTAAAACGGAGAAGTTTTCAGCATATTTGGTTTCTTCTCGACTCAGTTCTACAATAACAAATGCAAAGCAGAGTGGTAATAATATCGATGGCCATTTTTGAAAAAACTGTTTCGCAATGTCCCATGACAACTCTGTCAAATGTTTGTGATGTTAACTGTCTCCAACTTCATATCGATTGTAAAATTAATTTGGTTGCCGTATGCTAATAAAGTTCTGAAACCCATTTCTTGCCTGTAACCCCTTAAATATTAAATATAAATTTAATATGGAGTACAGCAAAGAACAACCTTAAAAGTTTATTACTCAATTTTATGGCACAAAACTTGGCAGATTTGCAAAATGCAATTTTTTAAACTTATTTCACTCTTCCTTTCCCAAAATTAATGTGCCATCTCCTTATTACACTAACCTAAATTTTATGGACGCAAAACCAAATTTTCCCTTTTGTGAACAGATATAATTAAAAAGTTTCTGCTCTTCATAAATGTTCTTTTATAGTGCAACATGCACACACAAGAAGTTCTTTTCCACAGCGTTTAATAGCGTAGGAAATTCCTCGGATAAAAACAAACGCTGGATTTCGCCCATTTTCGCCTCTATTTTCTCCTAGTATTCTGATCTGAGGGGAATAAAATTCTAGAAAACAACATTTTGCACCTCAAGTCAACCCAATGAACAAAAATAGAAAACCTCGAGTGTGCGTTAAATCCTTCAATCTCCAACCTTTCATCAGATATGTAATCTGCTGTACTTAGCGAATAGTAGTAGTAGTGGTGGTAGTAGTAGTAGTAGTAGTAGTAGTAGTAGTAGTAGTAGTAGTAATACTTGCATAACTGTACCGTCTAAACTGAGTTTTTTAAGAGCCGTTTCTGCTACTGACTGCCAGTATGCGGACACATCTCTCGTGAGAACCTCGAACCTGTCATGTATTCCGGCGTAATCTGCCTGTATCTGCTGATCTACAACCCCCTACAAAGACCGCATGCTTGCAGGTAATTCTGAGTGCCCTACAGAATCACCATGTGAAGATTATAGATTTGGCAATTCCATATTCCCATCTGTTATGCTTATTGCTTATTACTCAGCTACTGACAGTTATAGGATATAGCAATATAAGTTGATTATGGAACAGATTGCTCCCCTACTAAACAGGAGACCTCCACTAAAGCTCAAGATGGAGTTAGATACTGCAAAAGATTAACCTGTTAACGGTAAATGGCACCATGCGACATAAAGACATGGTAAAACTTGAGCTGTACCTTAATAACATTTCGTCAACCAAAAAGATGACACAGCCTGGTGGATATAGTTGAGAGGGCAAAAGGCAAGGAGAGCCCTGATGTGCTCCGGGCCTGAACCATGTAGTTACTGGGAAGAGCTTAAACCCAGATTCACACTCCCTGCTGCGACCGAGGGGATATGACGTAGACGTTCTGTAGAGTCCAAGCTAGGGCTAGATACTGTAATAAGGCCATAGGTAGTCTACAGGCGACTGACACTTAATTGGCTGGTTAATTATCTTATTAACAGGCAACGACTGTCTGCAGTTGAATAAGAGGTTACGAAATTTTATGACATCAATAAGTCCTGCTAATCTCGTGATCTTTGACTTGTGCTTTATTTAACCCATAAGCTATTCATTCATACCTCATACAGATTGGGAGTGCATACTGGGTGCCGACTTCTTAAAAAGCGCACACAGGTCATAATATAATATACAACTACTGGCCGTAGTAAGCATGATTACTTTAGGCCGCATTGTAGCTTGCCACTTACTGGCTTTAGCAAGTATGACTACTAGAACTAGCACTTCTAACAATAGTATCCTAGCCCTAGCAGTTTAAACTTTAGGAGATAAATAAGGCAAGTACTGATGTTTTCCGAGCTTCAAACACCTACTCTACTCGGAATAGCAAAAATCTAGGACCCCACTTCTAGTCGAGATCGAGGGAACACGACCCCAGACCTGACTCCAATCAGTGTCATATCTGACCCAATATTAGCACTAAAATCACTCAGATACACCGCTGGAAGCAGCAGTATAAACAGTAATTGTAGTAGTAGAAATACGAGACTCGGCTCCTCTAATTTTTCCGGGAACCTACTACGGGTGAGTGAATGTGGATAGTGCAGTAGTAACAGCGGAAAAGGCTACTCTCACTAAAGACTAACATAGGCGGTAATTCTGGCTTCATTGGAGAAAGCGGCTTACGCCCGATCCCCGCTCGGTCATCTCGACTTTGTCTTATCACCGGTTTAAGAGGGTAGAGGGTTTAGAGTGGGGTTGATGGCGGTACGTCTAGTTTTACTATATATGGATGCAGTCACCTTCCCTGCTCTCGGGCATATGGTGGACATCATCGATTTCGATGGTCGAACTAACAAACGGTAGTAGTAGCAGTAGTAGAACTACTACTAGTAGTATATCAGTACCAACCGGCATACTGGCAGTAACTGACAGAAACGGCCCTCAAAAAGGTACAATTATTCAAATTGCAAAATGGGTTACAAGTAGCTTTGTAAGCAGGATGACGAACATCGATAATGAAACACCGATGTCAAAGTAACACAAACAACACGTTCACTGCATGTGCGTTATACAACTCCACATCACAGACAAACTGCATGCAAACAAAACGAAATCAGGGTGGTACTATGTTTATAGTTGTCTCAGTTATCTGTTAGATTGGCTGTTGGAAGCTCGGATTGGCCGTTGGCAGATGAGGTCTTTTGAGCACACAAGATACGTTGGCAGAAAAGCCCGCCGACAAAGGATTGCCTGCACAAAAAGGAAGATTTTGCAGTTACTTTTTAAGTTAGCGAGATAGTGTTGTCCGTGATTCGTGTTAGGTGTCAGTTCCAAAAGCTTTTCTCCAGTCCACTTAAGCGCTGCTATAAGGTCACCCCTGTTTTGCCTATAGTGGAGGGCAGTCAGGCGCTGCTCGTCCGTAAAATGTTTGAATGCATGAGCAGTCCATGTAGCATGCCGTTGTACACTTTCAAGAATACCTATATCTTCCCTAAGCCACGACCGCCAAGCTTGCGCCTTGCTGAAGTCAGAACAAAGAAGATGTACAGGATGTCTTTCATTCATGGCCTTTGACCAATGTTCGAAAAAAATTTGAGTGTTTGTGACTCAGGACCCCTTAGCACTCAAACCATGGGAAGCTTGTGTGATTTGACAGCGGCATTTGTCGATCGATACAATTGAGTTTCTAACTATCCTTTCAATCAGCTTACAGCAAATGCAGGTCAAGCTGCCAGCCGGTATTTCGTGGCATATTGACGTGATCTTTGCTTAAAGATGGGGACAACATTTGCCAACGTCCATGCGTTAGAAAGTATACCGGATTCGAGCGGCTTTCGACGGAGTAAACAAAACGACTCTGTAAAGTGTTCAACAAGATGGCATAGGAGTATTTCTGCGATCTCATCGGGTCCAGGTGACTTATTCGGATTCAGCGTCTCTGTTTTTGTCAACACTAGCTGCAGTGTAAAGAGTACCACAGTCAAATGTCAACACTTACAGCCGCAAGTTTAAACTGCTGGTCAATAAAATGCAGTATTCGCTTTGACAAAGGACAGCAGGCCCAGTTGTCCGACACATCAGCAAATTTTCAAATCTATTCCAGTGAGCAGAAGATAAATTATAATTAATATCCCGGAATTCTGAAGTTTTAGAATTTGAGGGCAAATCGGATTATAGGGTGCGCTGTCAATGAATGGTATAAGGCGCATTAAGGGAAACAAGTCAGCCAGCCAGTTTTTATTGAACGCATTCACATTCACTCTCAACCTGGTCCAGTTGTAACACGTAAAAAAACAGTCTGACAATGCTACATCTAACATCTTTTCATAAAAAGAAAGCACCCAGAAGGACCACCTAGAAAGTCATCAATATTCATGTCCCATGCTAACTTTGCTGTCCTCATCCGCATAAAGACTGTAGAGAAGCTTCTTCCTGTTGGTCTATGTTCAATAACTCACTGTTCGATTTTGTCCTGTAACTGTGTTCATCGTGTTCTTTTCCCCCTAGGAAACTCTGTCTGGTCTTCCTTAATTGCCGCAGACAATTTGCTTCCTCCTTTGCATAGCAATGAGTCATTAGTGTTGAATTCTCTCGCAGCTGCTCTATTCCCATGTTCAACCGCGTGACTGACAGCCTAGACTTTGAAGTCTGCGTCATAAGTATGATTCATGATAGGTGCTATTAGAAAGTGCAGTGCATATTACTGCGCGATGCTCCTGATTGCTGATTAACGTAGCGCTGTGTACCACAAAAAATCCTTTAAAGGTAACTAACCAGAATTAATCAATACATAAGGCAATCCGAGTTATAAGGCGCACTGCCGTTTTTTTGAGAAAATTTAACGCATTCCAGTGCGCCTTATAGTCTGCAAAATGAGGTGCTGTGGTTATAAGAGGGTCAATGACGAAATGTGTTAGTGATCAGGGCTCGAGGGGGGGGGGGTAAAAACTTTGGAAAACTTCTGAGAGAAGAAGTAGTGCCACTATTAGTAGCAGTAGTAATAGCAGAAGCAGTATTATTACTGATATAAGAAGAAACGGCACTGGTATTAGTAGTAGTAGCAGCAGTAGTAGTAACGGCAGTAGCAATAGTAAAAGTAGCAGTGTTAATAGGATTAGTAACATTAGTAGAAGTAGCAGTAGCAGTAGCGGCAGTTTTATTAGTAGGGTGCTGGAGTTTGCGGGAAATTGTCATACACTGCCTGGGTAAAGCTTCCTTGTGTGGTCGGCTGGAGATAAATTCCCCAGCCTAATTGTCTTACGAAATTCGTGAATAAAGGTTTAATGCTTGATTAATGAACAGATAATGCGTGCTTACTGCGTGGTAAGTGCACAGTAGAAAATAATGTAAAGTCGCCCCTAATTTTTTCAATTAAATAAATTGTAGGTGAAAAAGGAAGCCTGTAGACCAAATAAACTATTAGAGCAACCCTACTGGTTAATAAAAGAAACATCTAGACAAAGAAAACTAGTAAAGCAACCCTATTTGACCAGAATGCGGCCTATTGGTTAATAAAAGGAGTCTATTTCCGTTAGGCGGCCTCACGTGAGAGCCTTGCCCATCCCTTGAATTTGTAGACAATTCGTGAGTAAGTGATGCATACATCCTGCTAGTTTCTGTGTCTGAAAACTGGCACGTAGAGGGGTGGTCTGGGGGATGCTTGCTATCGCTGCCTTGTCGTCGCTTTGCTGCGTGGTAGGAAGCGTGAAAGTACAGGAGTGCCCGTAGTGGGGAATGCGCTGACTCGCCCCGCATGCCCGCACCTTCACGCACCAGTCTTGCACAGGCAACATAAAACCAGAGGTCAAGACACTCCAGTGTGGGAGGCCACACTTCTTCCGAAAGCACAAGATTATACTGTTAGACCTAGACGATATGAGATCATCTTCGCATGCAGCATTCATAGCTCCAAAATGAGGTGCAGGGGGTGAAGCGTTCAGTACTTGGGTCCATGCACGCTGCCCCTCCCCTCAAACCCAACCCCTACTTAAAAAATTTCACCGTCAATTACTATTCCCATACTATGTACTGCAAGCTTCCTGGGAGAGACGCGCAGCTGTGCCTATTACCTGCACCAGTCCACTGACTGGCTCGGACAGTTAATAGGGCCTGAGGTCGGTGGTTCAGCGCACTTTGTTCACTATAACCAATTAACCGTGGTTGAAGCTATCACGATGTGTTAAAATCCGTGGCTTTATAAGTTTTAAACTGACAGGATAACTAGGTCCGCGTGGCCAGCCCACTGTGTGTTTGTAAGGAGTGGTTGACTGACAGTCAAGCTACAATGGCGTCCTCTCACCTGGTATCCCAGTCAGGTGTGGCAGCACGCAAACATTCAAAAAGTTGTGATAGTGATAAGCATGTAGTCTATTCTGAAGTCATTTCAGTCAAAATAGGATGCGGGGTTTTTGACGGTTTTCATTCTTACCACTAGCAAAACGTAGCTTTTCTAAAAACTGGCTACTCAAGTAGTATGCCTTTTTATCATTTATTTTGAGTACCTTTATAAATGTAAATGTATTTTGTGGAAAACATGCAGGAAAAAATGATTTCTTGTACTTGTTTGATAACAAGTCACGCATTCTTTAAATTTTATACTTAAAAAAAGGTTTCTTTGGGTTTTAAAAAGTTTATTAATTGCCGAATAATCTTCTAACCTACTGACTGCTTCATTCGAATTAAAGGTTTAAAAACTGCGCACTGTGTACATCCTGTTTAAGGAAAAGTACGTTTTCGCCTACAGTTTAAGCAAGAAGTTACATAGTTCTCATAAAATATTGAAATAGATGTGGAAAATATTTTATGCAGTACAGGCAGCATTAATAGATTGACGGATTACGAATAAACACCTCACAATTGTAAAAAGCTCATAAAAAGAAATTTTTTAAATCGAAAGCTACCTTTTCTTTAAGCATAAAATTTCAAGAAGTCGTAATTTGATATCACACAAGTACAACAAATAATTTTTGGTGCATGTTTTCCACAAAAATTTATTTGAATTTATCAAAGGCAGTTAAAATAAACAATAAAAAGCATACTACTTAAGTAGCCAGTTTTTACAATACATACATTCTGCTAGTGGTCAGAACGAAGAGCCTGCATCCTATCATGACTGAATTGACTGTAGAATAGACTACACGATAATCAGCATCAAAACCTGAGTCAATGCCGATTAACGAAAGAGTATCAATCTTTCGCATCTATCGGCATGTTGTGTGATTTTCGGCGACTACTTTTCAATCGCCAGTTCGACAGTCGATTCTCACTATGTCAACTGTGTGCTCCACAGCGTGCCGGTGCAGGGACGCTCACTTACACGCACTCTCCAAGTCCTCAGACACCGCAGCAAGCGATCAATCAGCTACGCGGTCTTAATGGCACCCCCACGTAAGCGGCAGCCTAGCCAGGTGTTGCTGTGGCGCGCATTTAAGGGGCGGCCGCACCAGCCACCGGACACAAGTGGGGATTCTGCGCGAGTCTACTTTTACTATAACCCAACGCCAGTTAACGGGTCTGCCTTCACTTTTCCTGGTAGACATCGTCAAAATCGACGGTCAAACTATAAAGCACAACAGACCAACTGATAGACAGGTAGAGTACAAAATATTGCACATACGTGCCTCTGGCTGGCTCGCCCTCCATACCGCTGCTGGCGCCGGCGCCGGGCGTAATGAAGGTCAGATCCTTAGTCAAACGCAGAAGGAGGCCATCGTCGGGGAAAATTCGATCAGATCGGGTGTCAAATTCCAGCTGATGACGAAGGTTCATTCGCATTGATTGGCCACTTTCCATCCGCACTGCCCAGGGCGTATTGCGGCCTAAGGGGTCGAATGTTACAAAAGAATTAGCCGGGACAAAAATAGCCAGTGTCAGCTGAAATTACTTAACATAACATATAAGAACATAAGTGACGTGCTTTTTAAGTAATGCAACAGATGTGTTATCTCCTTTAACGTTAACCAAAATCCTGGAAAGCATTGTTTACGTATTGAGAAGCATTGAAAAAATAAGTTTCTCATTATGGGGTTTTATGACTTAAAATGTAATTGAATTGTATATGCCTACTATAACGAAATCAGTAGTTATTTAGGTATAGTAAATGTGGGTGTTTTCGGGAAGAAACTTTTTGCCCTTATAGCAAAATGTATATTCATAAAGCATTGTTCATTTCATTTATAAGCGCTGATCATAAAGTACACTATATGGTCCACATTTACTGCAAACATTTACAAGCCCTATATTACCTCTAACTAACAGCATATGCAAATGTAAGAGGAAGGCAGTTTGATCAGCGGAATCGTAATTTTATTCTTCTGAACTTTCGGGCTCTTACGGGAGCCCATCTTCAGAGATAAACTGTCAACGAAAGGCGAGCAGGAGCCAACCGACGCCTTCGTCTTTTATACAAATACCTGGGATGCGAACCTTTGCCTCAATAAATGTAAGACTACACATATACAGAATTCAGCAAATTAGAAGCGCACTTTCTTCAAATATAAATTCGAGGAAGGCGTATTTTGCTACCAAATGGATGTAAGAAAAAATAACGTTATGCGAAATTTCTAGAAATTACATTTGACTTTATAAAGGTATTGGGAAGTAACGAAAAAAAACAGTCTGCCTGAATAACCATTTTCTGCAGTGTAGTTGCGGAAGGCGGCTGGAAATAAGCCCGCTCAAAATTTGGCATCCGAACGTGGCTGGTATATTTTAACATAATTCCGTACGATAATTGGTACTATTGCTCCACTCAAATAATATTTTCGCAACGAGGACCCGCTCTATAATATTGGTCAACATGACACATTACATCTACTGTATAGAAAACGCTCATTTTCCGTTAAACTGTCATTTTTATTTGAAAGAAGAATTACATATTCCGGCCAATGCATCATTAGCTAAGACATCTATCTCGCTTGATAGGTGCGGGGGCTAAATCAGGGTGCAGCCAGCGTTAGTCGGGTTGCGGGCTTACATCAAATGGGAGCGCGGTGGCATGCCTAGGTGCAAGTTCACGCTGCACCAGCCATCTGTGCCCGAATAAACATCCGATCTTGTTGACTCTGACCTGACACCGGACACAGGAGAGTGGCGGGAGAGAGAGAGTGCGGTAGACGCATCGCAAGTGTACTATCACCTCGTTGAATGCGACAGTCGAACCGTCATTTAGTCAGAGGACTTTAAATGGATTGTTAAACAGTAATAAGGTTTGGCAAAGTTGTTTAAAAACTCGAGGCGTTCGGCGGGATTTGAACCCACATAGTAAAGAAGGCCCTTGCGCGAAGCCAACGCTCTATCCAATTGATCTACAAACGTCCCACCTCGCAACATTAATTCAATCGCACGTGGGTCGATTTTACCTGCCCAAATGTTCCGTTTGTAGCTCAACTGGTTAGAGTGTTGGCTTCGCGTAAGGGCTCAAATTCCGCTGGACGCCTCGAGTTTTTATCAAATTAGGTCAACTCAAAAGTTAAAAAGTTGTTCTACAATTAAACCTGCTTCACTCTGTGAATTAACGCATCATAGCTGACGGACAATAGAAAAAAACAAACAAGAGGCTTGGCTAAAAAGCAAATACGACCTCAAATTATGGCCACTACTAGGAGAAAAGGTGGTAGTATCCAAAAATAGCATGCTGCAGCAACTGTCTGAGTTAGGGATTGCTGTTTTATATCACTGACATCTCAAACGCTGGCAGACATAGTTCCTTTCATCTAGTCTGTAGTCAATCCACGAAAAAAAATGAAATGCCTGTCAGACGAACGCCCAGGCGAACTCACCAGAGGCTTCCAGTTCTCGCCAAAGATAGCTCCAGGAAAGGCGATGCACACCGAGTCTTGAGGGGGCTAAGAATTCCGCGAAAAGGGATTTCTCATGGCGAAGGAATCTCGACCACCAGTGATCGTAGGTGCCTTCGCTGCCTCCGAAGCTGAAGAACATGCTGGGGTTGTTTTCCAATGGCTTCGTAAAGGTAGCGGACCTGAAGTGACAATATGGGGACGTATTATGCAATGGAACAGGTCTCCTACTCCTCTTCACCAACGGCACTTTTATCTGCCTGACCTGGAATGTAACCTTTCTTATTATAGCCAGCGGTTGCATCCATATCGCACACTGCAAGCCCTAATGTGGCGACTTATAGATGCCTTCATTATCCCCCTCATTATTTCCGGCTCTCTGGTTATTTTTCCAGCTATCCTCCGAATGCTCTCTTTAGCTGCCAGTGTTTACTATGTTCTTTTTAGCTAACATTATAATACAGCGACACTTTAAAACGGTCAAACAATTTGCTGATCGCATCCTCAGTGAATTCGCTCACCCACTCCACTCTGAATTAATGGCTGCGAAGTTTTCCTGTACTATGCGCCGAAGCTTCCGTCATATTTTTTAACTTTCATCAGAATATCAGCACTCAGTAATCTAATTCCTAGCAGTCTACCTAACGTGTGAATAAACGGCAATTGGGAATTTTAAAGCCAACCCGTCTCCATAACAGAAGTGGATATGGTGTAAACCTTTAACTTTTAATATTGTATGACCTTTTACCCTTTTTTTACCGTGCTTTTCGTGAATAGAGCCATTTTTGCTTAAATGTTCGGATAT
The DNA here is from genome assembly GCA_036362985.1 of Ligula intestinalis. Lineage (NCBI taxonomy): Eukaryota > Metazoa > Platyhelminthes > Cestoda > Diphyllobothriidea > Diphyllobothriidae > Ligula > Ligula intestinalis. The sequence continues at coordinate 863,625 of JAYGXS010000008.1, read as the reverse complement.
TACCCTCAAATAAAGCATTTCTCTCTTTCTGTTGCTTTTCATTTGCTCCAAATATATCGGTCTATCAGTTGGAAAATAATAGCCAAACTTAATTACCCCAGGGACATCTGAATCCGCAGAAAGTATCAAAATATTGTCATTTTTGTACCTATGCTAAGTGGTTAGTTCAATGTTAAAGTGAGTTTATTCATTACTCAATGACAATAAAAAATTTGTAGCTACTTGAGGTTATAAATATGAACAAAGTCATTCAAAGGAATATCCAACTGACGATAGAAGTGAGAAAGCAATCTAGAAAGGACGGATACGATTGCCAATTTCCTTCGCCCTGGACTTGTGTAAGCTGGTGCTGCCTAGACATTATGCTGTCCGTCGTACACGCTAACGACGCACCATTAAGAGTTCTCTATGTTGCCGACATAATCAGTCGCAACGGCAAGGCACATGTTGTGTCAACCTGACCAGGCGGAGACGTCTTGAACAGCAGTGAATAACACTGGGACTCCAATTCTTCTAAGTAAACGCCGTAGAAATCTGGAATAAGCTGCCCAGAAGTATTAAAACCCAGCAAAGCTACTCTTTGTTTCAAAGGGCTATTACTAGTTTTCTACATTCAGGACAACTTTCACGAATTTTGGGTGCTGACTCGGTGGAACCTCTCCATCATTCTGATGGCGTTCGTGGACTTTGAACCCTGCCAGGCCTCATGCTGAAGACAATGCTGCTGAAATTGCGGCCCACAATCGGCTGATTCTTCAGCCGACAGCGAGCAATTTTTGCCGACAAGCATTCAAGGAAAACTGAGAACACTGTGTTCTTGTGCCAACCCCCCCCCCCGTCAGGAACTAATGTCCCTTAACGATGTGCAACTTTTGTCCTGCTGAAGTGTCAACTCAGTTTATAACTGTACCTTTATTCCGTTTGTATCATACCTTTAGAGTCAGGTTTTCTTTCCCTTGAAACAAACTCCCTATCTCGCCCAATATTGACAAAACACAAAATGGAAACAAAACCGTTGCTGGCTGCAAAAGAGGGGAGTTTTTAAGTTTGTTTCCTGCCTTCGGGGTTTCGGAAGACACCCAAGAGGTGCTTCAGCAACTTTTTAAAAATGCCTGTAAACTGGCAAAATAAACATAGATATATATTCACTCAGAAATGTGCGAACACCGATCGGATAGGCTTCCAAACTAGACAAAGTTCATGTGGTGGTCAGAGGTCCCCAACGGGTGACCGCCTGCCAGGCCGATTCCGGCCAAGTCATAATAGCAGTAAGGGGGTATGACAGCATTTGGGGGTAACTTGATACAGAACTGTTTCGGGCTTATTAGCCTTCATCAGCCACGCATAACCCTGGACACCAGCTGGTCGGACAACACAAACAAACGCACTCACAGACGGCGCAGTTGGTCCACCACTGGTGTCTATCAGATGGGTCATAAGCACTTCATCGAACCGCAGTTCATCAGCGCCTCGTCACCTGCCATTTGGTGTCACTGCTGATTGGGTATATATTCACTCAGAAATGTGCGAACACCGATCGAATAGGCTTCCGAACTAAACAAAGTTCATGTGGTGGTCAGAGGTCCCCAACGGGTGACCGCCTGCCAGGCCAATTCCGGCCAAGTGCTTATGACGCATCTGATAGACACCAGTGGTGGACCAAATGTGCCGTCTGTGAGTGCGTTTGTTTGTGTTGTCCGACCAGCTGGTGTTCAGGGTTATGCTTGGCTGATGAAGGCTAATAAGCCCGAAACAGTTCTGTATCAAGTTACCCCCAGACGCTGTCATACCCCCTTTACTGCTATTATGACTTGCCGGAATCGGCCTGGAAGGCGGTCACCCGGTGGGGACCTCTGACTGCCACATGAACTTTGTTGAGTTTAGAAGCCTATTCGATCGGTGTTCGCACATTTCTGAGTGAATATATACCCGATCAGCAGTGACAGCAAATGGCAGGTGGCGAGGCGCTGATGAACTGCGGTTCGATGAAGTGCTTATGACCCATCTGATAGACACCAGTGGTGGACCAACTGTGCCTTCTGTGAGTGCGTTTGTTTGTGTTGTCCGACCAGCTGGTGTTCAAGGTTATGCTTGGCTGATGAAGGCTAATAAGCCCGAAACAGTTCTGTATCAAGTAACCCCCAAATGCTGTCATACCCCCCTTACTGAAATATATAAAAGACCCGGTCAGCACGTGTGTCCTGAAACGTGTAATTCATGAATGCCTCGTTTAGTTTGATGGCTAGAGCTAGTTTACGGCGTCTGGTTGATTACCGATATGTTGTGTGAGCAGTCAGGCCCACGTGCATTACTAATGCACTTTGGACGCTACCTGCCCAGCCGCACTGAACCACTGCGAGGCCCACGAGGCTCTACAACGTGTGATTTTTGCACTCTCCCACTAGCAAACAAAGGAATTCAAGCAACCTAAATGTTATAGTTTCCCCCCCCCCCCCTTCACAGCGCTCTGACCTCTAATGGTAAGTGCGACGTAATTCACTGCGAATGGTGGTAATTGACCAGCTATGTCTGACTCTCACAGTTGTACGACGGTCTGTTAGCGGTCGACCACTGCACAGTAGCAAAAAAGGGAGGAGTGGAGTCCCCTCCCTCTCACACGAACCGCCTTCTGAAGGAGAAATCGCTGACGCCATAAAAAGGCGGCGCAACAATAAGGCGCCAAAAGAGGATGGTATACACGCTGAAGCCTACAGGTCTTGTGTCGACACGTTGACACCTTTGCTCCGTGAGGTGATTAGACAAGTGTTGAGAGACCAAACCGTTCCTGGTGACTGGGGCTCAGGCATACTTCCGTCTGTGCACGAGAAGGGTGAGAAGACAAGATGCGACGACTACCGCGGCCGTCGCTGCGAAGATCATCGCTATTTTTCGCCTGAGACTATTCCAGTCTGTACGCAACTCTATGACGCGGCTCAAGCAAGCTGTATTTCGTGCTGGGCGTAGTTGGTCAGAGCACATATACACACTGAGAAGGATCTTTTAAGTCCGCCATAGCTACCAATAACTAATGGTCGTCAATGGTGCGTACAATCCAACCCCACCTCCACGCTGGTGCGCGCCGAAAACTTGCTTTTGCTTGGCTAACGGGGCTCTGATAGGGGAGCAGGGCCGGGGACCTAGCGCCAATCCGCTTTTCACCACGAAACACAGAATTGACTTTCTACACTAATGAATCACAACCATCTGCAAAATACGACCTCTGCTACGGCGTCCGCAGAAGCCGACGCGTTCCATCCTCTTGGCATCGCGGGACGGGTGTTAAATCTGCGAGCTGATGTTGGATTGCGAAGTGCGGACACGCACAACACAAGAATACCTACGACGTCCGCGGGAACCGACGCGCCCCATCCAATTGGCATCGCGGGTGGGGTGTTAAATTTGCGAGCTTATGCCGGATTGCAAATTGCAGGCTCGAATGTTCAAACTCTGAGGGATGACGGCGCCCAACCTTTAACAGCCAAATCCCTTTCTGAATACCGTGTTGGTGTGGCGTGTCTCTCTAAGGTTCGCCTACCTGGCACTGACTACAAACTGCTACAAGTACCAGGAGCTGATTCTGCGAACCATCTCTACCACAGTGGTGTCTCCGACAATTCTGGACTGTATGGTGTCGCTATAGCTTTGGCCGATTAATTTCGCTCGAGTCTGTTAGAGTGGGAGGCTGTCTAATCACGGATCGCTTGGATCCGTTTGAAAAGTGTCCCAGTCAACGTTTCCATCATCTCGGTATATGCGCCTACTCTGGCTACTGATGACAGCGTAAAAGATTACCTTTACGACGACCTCTAGCGAACAGTTGACCGCATCGCAAGAAGCGATCTACTCGTCATTGCCGGTGATTGGACGCCCGACCAAGTGTGTGTGACGCTGGAACCCGTCATGTGGTAGGCGAATTTGCCGTCGGGGCGCAGTGTGCCAACGGTGAGCGCCTTGTCAACTTCGCATCGTCGAACCGCTTCGTTGTGTCAAGAACCTGTTTTGACCATCCGCGCCACCACCTTGTTACGTGGTACTCAAATGACGGGCATACCCAGGCCCAAATATATCACATCCTTGTCCGAGCACGCTGGACCAGCGCGGTCATGGATTGTCGAGCCTACCGCGGTGCTCATACAGGAAACGCTCATGCATCGGACCATGTCCTACAGCGGGCAACCCTTCGCTGGCGTTTGAGAGCTATTCGCAGACCCTCTCGACCACAGCGGATCGATGTCGCAAAGTTTAAGTCTTCTGCTGGAGACAGCTTCCACTTAGCACTTCAGAACCGTTTCGACGGCCTGTATCCTGACGCCCGAGCGGACCCAGCGCCCGCTCGGTAGTCCCTGAAGGCCGCGATGTCAGAGCTGGCATCCACCCAGCTGGGCAAAATCCGGCGGCGACATCGCGACTGGATCACTAGACTCACGCTTGAGTTAGCCGAGGAGACCAGCCGAGCCAGACTCACTGGCTCCGCCACTTACAGAGAGCTGCGGCGCCAAACGACAAGGGCCATCCGAGCCGATCGGAACGCCTACTTGAGCGACTTTGCCACGGAAACGGAGCGAGCAGCTACCAGAGGTGACACCCACAAGCTCTACCGACTCTTAAAGCAGGCCAGCAGAGGTTCGGGGAACACCACCGAGACTTTACTGGATCGCAACGGTGCTGTAATCACTAAGATCGATGACCGGTTAGAGAGATGGCGCGAGCATTTCTGTGACCACCTTAACCATGATCCCCTTGTGATGTCTGACCTGTCGCCCAATGCGGACGATCCTAACCATCTGTATGAGTGCAACACAGAGCCACCCAGTGTAGAGGAAGTTGTCTTCATTCTCTTGAGGCTACGTAACAACAAGGCACCTGGTAAGGATGACCTCCCGCTCGAGCTCTTTAAATGTACACCCGAGGTTATTGGGCCCTGGCTACAACAAATATTTGCCAAGATATGGGACAGCGAAGTTGTGCCCTCTGACAGGAGAAAAGCAGTGATCCTCCCCTGTTAAAAAAGGCGACAGACGAGCGTGCAGCAATTACAGAGGCATTAGCCTTATCAATGTAGTGGCGAAAACATTCACGTCTCTTCTTCTCAAACGTTTCCAAACTGCGAGAGACCAGCGACCCGCCCAAAACCAGAGTGGATTTCGACCAGATCGTGGCTGCACCGACCAGATCTTCAATCTCCGCCGTGTGCTGGAACTGAGATGGCGTCACCAACAACCCACTGTTCTATGCTTAATCGACTTTGCTGCCGCATTTGACTCTGTTGAACGCAGTTCGCTGTGGAACATAATGAGGATGGACGGCCTACCACCTAAGCTTCTCACTCTCATGCAAGCATACTACTGTGGCACTTCCACATGGGTGAGGACGCAGAACGGCGACACGGTGTCGACGAGGTTGTATCACGTGTCAACCGTGCCCGATCTGCCTTCTACCGTTTGTGCGCTCCTCTATGGAATAGAAGGTAAATATCACTACGCACAAAGTCCCGTGTTTACCAAGCAGTGGTGCGATCTATCTTGCTCTATGGCGGAGAGACATGAGGCGTCTTGAGGTTTTTGACAATGACTGCATACGCCGCATCCTTCGTCACCGTCGCGTCGACCGAATTCGCTGCTCCGATCTCCACCGACGCTGTCACCTGGACGCTCTCCCTCTACTCCTGCTTCAGAGACGACTTCGGTGGTTCGGGCATGCGTGCCGGCGTGATGATGGTGAGCTGATTCGTGACCTCCTTGTGGCGAAGCCTCCCCTTACCTGGCACAAACGTCGCGGCGGGCAGCTGAAAACTTGGACAGCAACGGTCAAGCAGGATCTTTCGTCCGTTTCCGGCCCATGCCTCTACGGCCTACGCCGGTGGAACCGTGAATGGATGGCGCTCTCGTGTGAACAGGCGCACGATCGACGCGCCTGGACAGTTGTGATTCGTGATGCAGTCAATGTCAAAACTGACGCCGGCTCAACCCGCCTGAGGTGAATGCCGTTACAAGTACAAGTAAGTAAGTCATTACGGCTGCTTTCCCTTCCGTGCATTGTGAATCCCTATAGTGAACAATGATGTTAGATGGTGCACCACCAAAAATGTTTTCCATAATCAAGGTAAGGCACAGGTTCTGGTCCATAACCAGACCGCATCCTGTCGCTCATCCTATTTAACAGCAGTATTGACTGAATCCCCGGGAAGGCCCTATGTGAAGATGATATTAGTCAGCTTGCACCCAGACTCGGGTTGACTGATCTTGATTATGCCGATGATATCGCTTCAATAGCTTCAAGGTTTGAAGATCTACAGTCTACAGTGTCGCGGGTGAAAGAAGTCGCTAAATCGGTCAGTCTGACCATCTCTGCTGCATCTCCGCCCAAGAGAAGACGCCCCTCGAGATTACTGTAGACTTGAAAAAATAGGCAGGTTCAAATACCGCCAAGCGAGGTTGCTATCGAACGGACAGAGTAAAGATGACATTGACTCCAGAACTGACACAGCTCGACATTTTTTCTCCAGTCTTCGAAAAAGCCTATGAACCCAACGCAATATTTATATTACCACCAATTTCGAGATGTGCCGTGCATCAGTGTGGTCTTTTCTTCTTTTGTACCTGCGAATGCTGGGCAATGCGCGCTGAAGATGAACAGAAACTGGAGGTAATTAGCCACTACTCGTCTAGGAACATTGTCTGAGTGAAGTACACTGAGTTCGTCTCAAATTACACAGTCCGCACTCGCTACAACAACATCAAAAGACGACTGAGGTGGTTTGGACGCGTTCTTCGTCATCATCCTCCCGAGCTCAGTGTCACTGCCCTTAACCCGAAACCCTTATTGAATTGGAAATGTCAAAGAGGGGGTTAGATAAAAACGGGGCTCGAATCAGTCCGTCAGAATGTTGAAGTGATTCTTGAACCTTAAGTGTACAGTTTCCGGAGCTGGCGAAAAGAATGGATCGAACCGTTCAGGTCTACTGCCCTGGATCGTCACGAGTGGAGAAGTACCAAGCGGAATATCATCGAGGTCGGTTATATCAGTCATGGTCACAGCTACAACAAGTAAAAGGGTTATGACTAAATATAAAAATCAGAGTAAATGGCTACCGGATAAAAAAGACCAACGAAGACAGAGCACCACTGTGTAAATAATATTACTTCTATACACAAACGCCCAACAGAGAAAACCATTTTCCGTTGAGCCAAAAGGCCTTTCGCTGTACAACCCTCCTTAAAAAGGCGAGTATAATTGGCATCCGGTTGAAGTAATTCTAGCTCTAGTTAGGTAATGGAAAAGTTTAAGTATTCGTCGTTAAATAACCCCAAATAGACACAGATACTATAAACTAGGCAGCGAGTGAGCAACCGCAGAATGTTGTCAAAAAATATGAAGACGCAAAATATAAATACCGGAGAGCAGAAGCGTCTCGGCCCATGCTGACGTCGATTTGTAGGCGCTCACCCTTACGAAAGATATTATTGAGCGCGTAGTTTCCACCAAGTCGCATCGCCCCGTCCGTATTTACCGTCCAACTGGCCTTGAGTGACTGAGGTTTTTTTTCATTGACCACAAAAGAAACCTAACGCGGACGAAAGTTAAAACTTGAAATAGATTTTGTCTGAATTAAGAAAGCAACACAAGAACTGAAATAAAGGCTCCTGGGTGGTTTCTGTTACAAATGGTTCAAGACAGCGCATATTTAAAATTTGCCTACGGAGATAACTTTTGCTTCGAGAAAGTCGGTATGAAGAAAGTAGTTCTGGTTATTTCTAATGCACCCGAACGATTCGACCAGTGCAGTGAACTCATTCAGCGAATTTCAACAGACCAAAATGTTGCCGATGTCACTGTCTAGAGAGTGCTACCTTAAAAACAAAAACGACAATGGACTCATGATAACTGAGACGTCACTTTTTACTGACTATAAATTACTGACATGACACTGCATTTTAATACATTAGATATACTAGAGGTCACCCGATCTGTCTGATATCGTTGACGTCAAAGGAAGGAATCTGTGGTTCACCGATGTATGAGATGATTCAAAGTGCATTATGGGAAAACATTTCGAACCATTTGCACAATACAGATCCCCGCCATATGGATCAGGAATGGACGAGAACATGAATATATATTAGAATTGGCCTTTACGAGGCACCTGAAATGGCTGCTCGATACATTTATTCAACACCAAAGTAAGCCAGATTCAACCATAGAGGAGGCTGGTGGTTAGAACTAAGATATTTGGTACCCTTAGGATCCACACCTGGTCCCTCCTGCCAGTCCCAGAAGTCGTCGGACACTCAGTAGAAGTAAGGATTTGTTTCTTTTTAAGCAAACAGTTCACGCAAAAGAATCCAATAACTTTAGCTCTATATCACATTGAGGGGTTGACAAAAAAAGTAAATCAGTGGGATCGCTAGAGAGCTGAAAGGCAAATGCCGTGCCTTTTAGGGCTGCATAGAGACATAATGCGAATCTTCGCCGTTGTTCCAAAACCAACAAAACCACTTGTAAATCGGACATACCTACCGCCACTTCACCAGAGCAACTCGCTATGGATTTGCTACTAGGTTGTCTGACATATTTTTATTCCCGGAATAAAAATCGGAGCGAATACTTTTAGTGAAAAATGTGTGGGAAAGCTAAGAAAAAAATAGAACTTTATTTTACCTGTGAAGTGCACATTCCAACAACTAATATAAAATAACAATTGGTGTTAACGGAAGGAAAGGTCTTTCCTCCTCGAGGAGGACAGAATATTCTGTCGACAGTTCAAAATGAAAATACCTTTAAAGCATCTTTGATTGAAGACTTTGAATCCACATCAATAGCCAGTTGAACAGAATGGAAGATGTTTAGATTCATTAGCATCTGTTTCATTTCACTGCACTTCTTCAAAAGCTCCTGCATGTTTGCCGATTTCACGAGACATGGTAGCTGAATGATTTATTAGATATAGTGTTGCTTCTTACTTGTTTTTTTAGGAAATCTGGGTCAGTTTTTCGCAAACCCAAAAAAGAAACGCCAGTAACAAACACTGGAACTTCTCCCGGAGTCCAATATCCGTCAGAATCCATTACTTCTAGGAACACGCCCTAAACTTTGTCACTATTGGACAATCAGTAAAGACGTAAAATTGCTGTTGAGTCAGTCTAGTAAAATAAACACAAGGACTGCAGATAACGTAACACTGAATGAAATACAAAGAAGGCTGAGGGCTGCATAATTTCAATTTAATTGGAATAAAAAATTGTTGGAAAGCAGGCCCCTTGATTTCATATTTCGTATATTGCATTGGTTTCAGGAACTCATTGGCCCAGCACATTAAATCCACATTGGTGAACGCTATAATGATGATAATTGTAAGTTGTATATTTCAGGCCCAATGGGCCTCATCAATAAACCAAAAATTCGATAACACGACGTTCTAGAAATAATTGGTTTAACAAACGGTAGCCGTAGTCTATAAGACGAGTATAACCGTTTAAAAGCGAATTTGTTAGATGCGAAAAAAATGTAGCAGTGTCATGCGGAAAGTGAAATTCAAGGGCACACACAAAGAAGTAGCATCGTGATCTATATTCTGACTATGTATTGTGATACTTACTGCCTCTGTTAGTAGGGGGTGGGCTCGGAAGCAAACTCAGTCGAAGCTGAGCGTGGGGCAGAACAATAGGCGTTAACGAAACATTACTGGTATAGACGGGTTCCCGGCATTACATTTAGGTTCCCAAACCGGTGCGGCATCAACGAAAAATGGGAACACACCAGTTTGTGATCGTGATGGGCACTGCCGTATGAGATCCAAAGTCCGTCAAATCTACAAGACCATCGTTGGGGATGTCTGACATGCGACTAAATATAAGGCCCTGATGATGGTTGATGACTAGCGAAACGAGAGCCGTCATTACTGCGTCCTGATTCCAGGAAACACGAGTCAGAGAAAGAAAGTTTCAAGAAGGGATCCTAACTTCCCGATGGTCCTTTCTCGGGATCGTAGAGAAATCTGCCCGGAAAAGTTACCAGTATCTGAACAAGAGCCCAACAAGCCGAGGGTTGCTGGTAAAAGCATATGTATGTTATTGATGCCAGTTTACAGGCAATTTTAAAGACTTGGTAGAGAACCTCTTGGGCGCCTTCTAAAATCCCAAAGACAGGAAAAAAACTAAAACAAACTCCCCCTTTTGCAGCCACTGTTGGTTTCATTTCCATTTTGGGTTTTGTCAATACTTGGCAAAATAGGGAGTTTGTTTAGCAAGCATGATTATAGACACCAAAAACTCCCGTCAAATTATAATAAAATCTACTTTCAAATGCTTGGTAGCTTAACTTTAAATTTTTTCGTTACATTCCACCTAAAGGAGGACTAATTACCATTTTATTTTTAATTCTGCCTGCGTAAGATCAAATATCTTTAGACTACATTTCGTATTCTATGCAATAGAGGTTAATGTTGGTTGAACGTCATCTATACGGACTTCAAGAAGACATTCGACAGCATCCCACGTAAGCGTCTAATGTATAAATTGTCAGAAATGGGCATAAGAGGAAACCTGCTGGCATGGATCACAGATTTTCTCACAGAGCGATCACAAACTGTGTGCATCTGTGACTCAAAGTCAAACCCTACATCTGTGTTGAGTGGTGTCCCCCAAGGCTCTGTCTTAGGGCCATTGCTCTTCCTTATCTTTATCAACGACTGTGTCAACGACCTGGGTTGCAGCGCTATCATGTTTGCCGACGACGTCAAACTCTGGAGAGCCATCAGGTCTGAAGCCGATAGGAAAGCACTTCAAGAGAGTCTCAATCGACCTAGCTGCTGGTCTGCTCGTTGGCTTTTAAACTTCAACATTAGTAAGTGTGTGGTTTTTAAGACTCCGTACTAGAAGGACTGATGAGGAGAACGAATCCTTCCAATACCTCCTCGATCGGCACCCGCTTTCGGTGTTCGAATAAATTCCTCACTTTAACCATCTACTCAGTGTGTAAAGGCAGCTGTAACGCGTGACACAGGTGCTGTTTGCGATTAGGCGGGGATTCGTCAACATTGAAAAGGAATTCTTCAGGAAAAACCTACAGAGCGTTTGTTCGGTCCCACTTGGAGTATGCTGTCCAGGCCTGGCGTCCGTGGTTCAAGAAGGATTACCTGCACCTGGAACGAGTGCAGGCGAGGGCTACAAAGATGGTCAAGAATCTTGGTCATCTGCCTTATGAAGACAGACTGACTGAACTTGATCTTTTCCCTCTCAATTATAGGCAACTCCGCGGGGACCTCATACAGGCCAAGACTGCGCCCAAGAATTTGATGATTTCTTCGAATTGGCTCGGACTGACCATCTGCGAGGTCATCCTTTTAAACTACCTAGGAACCCGGCCCGTATCGACGTTCGACGAAACGCCTTTTCTCAGAGGGTCATTGGAGCGTGGAACGGACTCCCGGAAGATGTGATCCTCTCAGATACTGTTGACATTTTTAAACACAAACTTGATTCTCATTTGCTGAGTAAATGTGGCAGATATAATGATAAAAGTTTCAGAAGCAACACCTTGCAACTGGCTCACACTTATCGCTGATGTTAGGCCTACATTTGTACATTTGTATTATGTGCTATTGTTACGGTGGACATATTATGCGATTTTGGTTATGAATAGGTAGATCAAGGGCAAAAGCCTTCTTCCCTTAATAAAGTGACTTAAAGTGACTTGAATTTAATTCTCTTAGTTTACATAAACAAGCGTAATCTTATTAAACTGAAAATTTTTTGATGAATTCCACCACAACTACATATTAATTTACATTCCCTAGACAAGAAGTAGATGTTTAACCACTTAATACTTTAAGCAGTTGGGCGGGGGAATAGATATTGCCTTGGCCTCACTAATCATTCTCGCCGTTCGTTTCAAGTGAAAAAAACCTGACTTTAAATGTATGATACAAACGGAATAAAGGTACAGTTATAAACTGAGTTGACAATTTAGCAGGATAAAAGTTGCATATCGCTAAGGGACATTAGTTCGGGACAGGGAGGTGGTTTGCACAAGAACACAGTGTTCTCAGTCTTCCTTGAATGTTTGTCGGCAAAAATTGCTCGCTGTCGGCTGAAGAATTAGCCGATTGTAGGCCGCAGCTTCAGCAGCATTATCTTCAGCATGAGGCCTGGCAATGTTCAAAGTCCACGAACGCCATCAGAGTGATGGAGAGATTCCACCGAGTCAGCACCCAAAATTCGTGAAAGTTGTCCTGAATGTAGAAAACTAGTGATAGCCCTTTGAAACAAAGAGTAGCTTTGCTGGGTTTTAATTCTTTTGGGCAGCTTATCCCAGATTGATATGGCGTTTACTGAAAAGAATTGCCGGCACTTAACCGTGCGTGCCATAGGAAGAAATAAAAACACATCTCCATGACTGGCGCACCGAGAGTGCTCAAGCTGCCTTATTGTACTGAGAGGATTAAAGATTCAAAAGTTTAAAAAGTAAAAATAGACCCTTCTGCAATCTACGAAGCTACAGGGGATCCAGCTTTATAAGTTCACTTTATTGTTGGTAAGCTAAGTTATGGTGTTCTGTAGTGAAAATTTTTCTAGGGAAGAATTGCTGCACTTATTCTATATTTTCCGTTCACTACTGCGCAGAAAACTGCATAGGGCGAGCAGTATTCATGACTAGGTCTCACGTACATATTAGAAAGGCTAGTTCTAGCATTTATGGTCTGAAAATATCTAAGGATAAATCTGGTGGTTTGGCGTGCTTTCGAGGCTATCAGGGCACAGTGCTCTGACAGATTGAGACCATTAGAATTGAATGTGCCCAAATACTTGATAACTCCTGGGAAATTTAGTTCGTGGCCGTCAATGATTAATTCCGGTTGGTGATCGTTGCCAACAACCACAACGGAACATTTGTGCCATGAAGGGTTGAGGCGCCATTTGCAGCACCACTGGGCGAAGGCCTGAATATCCTTTTTTATCAGCTCGAGCACGATGTTGTGATCTGCCGGTTTATACTGATAGGCGACTTCTAAAACATCAGGGTACATGAAGGGTCTACCATACTGAAAAAAATCTGGAACGTCGTTGACAAAAACGCAAAATAGGAGCGGCCCTAGTACACTACCCTGTATAACTCCACTCCTCACATGCGTGGGGCTGGAGATAATATTGGAAATTTTAACTCGTTGTGTGCGAGCATCCAAATAGGAAGATATTAAGTTCAGAAGCTTGCTACCTATGCCTTAAGAGGTAAGTTTCAAAAGCAGGAGGTTATGATCAACCCGATCAAAGGCCTTAGTAAAATCGAAATAGACGGTATAAAGGGCAAAACCGCTGTTTCTAGATTGTAGCACATAATCAAAGAAAGAGAGCTGGCAGGTGTCACAAGATCTTTTCTCGAGAAATCCATGTTGAGTTGCATCTGTCGAGTGATGCATAATCTTTTCTTTGATCAGGGTCTCCAAGATCTTCGAGGCTGCGGGAAGAGTATTTATTGGCCGAAAGTTGTCAAATGACGTCGATCGGCCCTGCTTACGAATAGGCATTATGTTCGATTCCTTCCACAACCAACTGAACGTTCCGCTCTCAAGAGTAAGATTAAATATCTTTCACAGAAAACACGGAAAAAATATCATTCGCTTCAGCTTTTAGAAAGCTAACTGGAATGCCATCTGGTCCCAGACTATAAGATTGACGATAACGACGGATGGCTACGGTCACGTCCCAGACGGTAAAACTTATGGTTTTGAGGACGGCACCGTCCAAGCCCGGATAGCCGGAAGTGCGGCGAACGAGTTTTCACAAAACGTTTTTTACAGGAATGCATTGAATCTATTGGCGGTCAACTTAGCATCAGCTATGGGGTTTCCTATGGAGCCTTGAAGTATGGGTTGCTGCGTTTTCCTCTGCGCTTTTACTGTGCGCGAAAAGAGTTTCGAAACATTTAGGGAAGGATCTTTAGCGAAGTGGGCCTCATCGACTACCTGATTTTCTTCGGACAGCTTCTAAGCCTGCTCAAAGATCAGTGTGATCAAGGGCAGAGCGGCAGTGTATTTATGTGGATACAAACGACGAGAGAGCCTACACAGTCTACGGCGGAAAGACAGGGGAAGGTACACTTGATCCTTGACATCTATTTCCTTCTTACGTGGGACGAATTGGAGGATGAATTGATCCAGCACTTTCTACAGTGTATCAGTGCAAACATTTACATCCAAACAGTGGAAAAATTCAGACTAGCTGAGAGCGTTTAGATCGGTCAGCAATGCCGCCGTATTTGCTCATCGAAAGTCATGATAAAAACTATATTTCTGGAAAAAATGTTTCGTCGGCCTCCAGTTCTAATGTAGTATCAACTGTGAGATGGTCTGAACTCCCAAGGGCGTCTAAGGGTGACTATAAACGTGGCTCGCACCCCCTCCGGAAAATAAGGTCCAGTATGTTTGGTCCTCGATGGGGAAAATCGACTACCTGATCCCACATGCCAATATCTAGAGCTTCAAGTAAACTCTCAAAATTTGAAGGACCGGAGGGTGGAAACCATTGCACGTCAGGAAGGTTAAAATCGCCTACAATCAAGCAATACTTAAGGTTCAAGTCGGCTGCGGCATGAACTGCCTGCGAGAGACAAAGATCGTAGTCCACATTGGCATTAGGTGGGCGATAAACATAGCCTACGAGTAAGGAGTATTTATTCATTAGAACAACTCGTAACCAGCAGCTCTCCTTCACCGCCGTAAATTGTAGATAGTTCAACGGGAGAAATGTAAGTGGCTGCTTAATATTGATGCCGCTTCCTCCGCCACGGCCATTGTTTCGATCATTCCGAATGCATGCATAGCCTAGAACAGAAAGTTCAGAATCAGCTACATGGGCCGATGCCCATGTTTCTGTTACCATAACGTTGTCTGGGCGGTTGACGAAAACTAAAGTCTGGAACAGGGGCATTTTATTAAGCAGTGATCTGGCATTAAAAACGACCAATTTTAGAGGGCATGTCTTAGGTTTCGGTGGTGGGACAGCTAGACTGTCACTGTTACCGGCTTCGACCAGAGAGATGCCCTTTTGACTTGAACTAATTCAGTATAATTCAGTATATATAATGGATTGAGGCAGAGCCTTTGAAAACCCTATATACAGATAGATGCTGTCAGATCATGCATATTGTTCAAAGTCATATATGCACTATATAAATTGTTGTTGTCGTCCAAATGTATGACCAGCAAGCAAAGTAAGATGAAGCCTTCTTTTGAATGCGTCGACGGTTTACAAGTACAACCGAGGAACGAAGTTCATTCCATTCTTCAATGACCCAGTAAGATATATTTTGAGATTTTCCTCGCCATTTGTTCTCCGTTTTTCCAGCTCTATTGTTAACTTTGTCGTCTTCATCCGCTCTTTTAACTCGTAATCCGGCTGAAAAAACTTGTGGATGCAGACTCCGTAAGGATGGTTTGCACTCTAGCAAAAGTTGCGCCTGTGCTTCAGTTTCTAAAATAACTTTCAGAGGTCGTGGCCGAAAATTCGATTCTGAAGCTGTTGGAGCCTTCCCTATTCGAAATGTCTTAAGAATGCGGAATGACTCGCCTGGCTTTAGCAACGGTTTGACGTACTCTCCCATAAGACCCAGGTCATGGTCAACTCGTTCCTGTGGTGTTGTCGACGCAGACACTGGGGTCCCCTTTGAAACTATTTTCTGCTTGCGACTCAATGGGGCATCTGTTGCGAGCTCATGTGTTTCGACTGAGCGAGCACTTGTATCCGGGACACTCGGTTCGATAGGTTCTGACGTACTGGCTATTGGGTTAGCTGAGTGCAAGCCTGTGACTTGTTTGGCCTTCCTAACCCTATGCCTCTTTTGCTTTATGAACTTATCGGCCTCTTTGTCATCGCTTTCTGGTGCAGCGTCGAGCAACGATGTGGTGCTAGGATGCAAATCCCGATAATTGCTAATGCTGCTAAGGCCGAGTAACGATGGTGTAGACTGCAGACTTATTTGAATTTCTTTGCGATCAATCGAAATGTCCGTGGGTTTACTTGGTTCGGCAGATGATATGCGAGTTTCAGGTTTACCGGCCGAGGCTATCTGAGCATATGAACTTTTATTTACCCCAGGTTTTTGACCGACAAGGGCTGTTTTAACCCCTGGATGAGAAGTATGCATTTTAAGATAAGCTATTTCTTGTTTCAGTTTATGTATATCCTGGTAAAGCTTTTGCTTCATCTCGGAAAACTCCTGGCGGAGGAAGAAGTCCTCACAGTCTAACTTCGGTAAACTTAGTAGACATCTTGGCCGTTTGGCGGGAGTTGAACGATAAATAAAATTATCCAAACGACCCTATCGGCAGTTACTTTCTGGTTGCATATTGATTTGTTTGTCAAAGACCCGTGTCGAAGTGACCGAGCTGCCTGAGGCGCTAACACCGCTAATAATCAGATTTCGCGACCCGGGTTCGAGATCCGGCGGTGGCGACACTTTTCGTGATAACGGACTTTTAGCATCTAAGTTCTCCATGCTTGTTAGGATTCTTAGTGTTATGACCAGCGTTTGATGCTGCCAATTCAGTCGAAAGCCGAACCCAAGAGCCGTAAGAGTGAGACGGAGAGAAGACCAGTTGGCCAGATAGTGGAAGTTTACTGAGACAAGCACGTTACAGCAAGTCAGAGTAAGTCCTTCAGTGAGCCACTTATACAACAAAATATGTTTAGTTATAAAATTGCTTAGGAATAACGTGAGAGTCAATAGTACCCTAAATATTATGACAATATTAGGATAAGGGTATGTAACAACTCAGTGATATAACGACTCAGCCTCTGATTTTTCCCTTTCTACGACGGAGAGTAGAAACCGTGATCACACAGTCGGCGTTAAGTTCGGAGATTAGCAGAGGTTGTGGCTTGAAGTTCCAGTTGGGATTAATGCTCGGGTAAGTAAAAAATCCACCGCAGAGGAGTTTTTCACAAAATTGACACGTCCAAGAAGCGAGTTCCAAGCTTTGGAAATAGTCCACAGCAGAGGAATATTTCAGAGCCACTGGATTGAGATGTCCACGTAGATAATTTCAAACTTTGGAAATATATAGTCAATTCTTGAATAATTTCCAAGAAGCGTGTCTTCAACACTGAGATAGGGACTGAAAATACGTAAGCTCTAAAAACTTGAAATTCGCAAACAGTGGCCAGCATAGTTTGTATTTCGTCTCTCGACTTCTCCGACTGTATTCAGCAGTTACGCGTACGCCAAAACCAGTGATAACAACTTTCAAGGTGGTACAGTACAATTCAACAAAAAGTAAAGTATAATCAAAATGCAAACCTTAAGAATGGATTCATCAAGTCAAGAACGTCGGCAGTTGGCAGTTCACTGTGAGATTATGACAAAAGTTACTCCCTCCTGTGAAGTAGCAACATTTTATTGATAAAGGGCAGCTGCAATTACTAAGACCACTGTGAATCCATTCCTAGGTTATATAAATGCACACATTTCGAAGTCCAGTGAAGGATTTTAGTCAAAAATAAAAAGCCCTATACAGTAAATATAGAATTTTGCTGCCTAAACCCGATGTTAACTCGAGCCGTGAGCCAAAATACCCACCCAGCCTACCACACCTTATGGAATCCTCTAAGTATGATACAGTAAGCTACTTGTGTAAGCATGTTTTTAACAGCAAGCAATAAAGGAGTTACAAGATAATTTAGAAGCGCACTTAATTAGCAGGTGGGTTTGTCAGAGTTGTATAATTCATTCGAAGAAGAAACATGTAAATTTACTGTACATCAATAGGACCATCAACATCAGCACTAGAAAGGTCTGAACACACAATATACTGGCAAAAATATTGAGGCTAAAACGCCATCTTTAAAAATTCATCCAGTGGAATAACAACAATTATAAATGCTTACAGACGCTACAAACAAATCAAAAAGGGAACTAATCTGCTCACGTCTCTCTCCTTCAATAAACCGAACTAAAGAGAATACAGGACGACTGATGCATTATCCAGTGGGTAAGTGATGTTTCGGCACTTGCTTCGTTTTAAAAGTCTCTACTCATTCGTCAGGATTTCTGAAATTAAAGCACATTTCCTAGGATACCATAAACATGGCCTTCTAGACCCCACGTCTACCGCTTTAGCAAAGAACATCCAGATAATCGAACATAGGTGGCAATGCGACCAGCCAAAGTCGGAATTTAACTTCCGCATATTATCTTGCACGATAGGGCCAGATGGTGAACATTAATCCCTATCGGATCTTCGGAATGCAGCCGACAAAACAGGGGTCGACTGATCGACTCATGACTGTCGAAGCAATCGAAAAAGAGTTTGAATACTGGATTTCCTACTGTTATATGCCATTCTCTAATTAAGAGTGGTGTGTTGGTGGGGTAGACGGGGACGTCTACCGTCGAATTAATATGCCCTAGGCAAAACTACGTCCACAATGAGACACCAGACAACCGATTCAAACGACTGTCGGGTTGACTAAAAAAGCCATCTCGATGCTAACCAAAGGATTTGTGAGAACCGTGCAAACATAAAAAACTCTCAATAGCACTGTCCAATAATAAGGCGCACAGCACAGCTTACCGCCTACTAAACCTCGCATAATAGTCATAACTAAATTTTGCGCCACGCCGAATGAAAAAAGATCCCAATTATATTGCCGTATAAAGTTTGTGTGTCCCCCTGTTCGGCGGCATTACGGGGTACGCTGGGATCGGACAAATAAGTTTCATCAACATACCTCCAAATGTAGCACTTTGGCGTGGATAGGCAGGCATCGGCTAAACCAGTATAGTCCAAGGAAATTAATCAAGTTTCGTATGGGAGTCGTGGTTACAGATGTGTGAGTTCGACGTTACAGATGTAATTCTTGATTAAGGCGTAGGAAATGCATGGCAAGAGTGCAGTAGAAATTAGAGTTATTTACTTAACTAAAAATATAGGTACGGCTCTCTCGTGAGGCCGCCTAACGGAAATAGGCTCCCTTTACTACCAATCGGCTGCCCAATGATCAAAGGGGTAGCTGTAATAGTCTATGGCCCAGATGTTTCTTGTATTAACCAATACGGTTGCTCTAATAGTTTGTGTTCTGCAGGTTTTCTTTTAACCAAGGAGTTTATCTACGTCAAACAATCAGAACAGGCTTACCGCCAATTAAACAGGCATAACCTGTTCGTTAATCAAGTATTCGGGGTAGATAGGCAGGTGTCGGCTGAACCAAGGAAATTAATAAAGTGATCATACCACCGAAGATATCGTTTGTAAAGCCGATAACCCAGTACAGACCTGTATCCAACTTAATTATGTAGCAAGCACGTAAGCCTGCATTTAAGGGAGGGGTTGTATTTTAGATTGATCCCACGGTAGAACTGGGTTTTGCATCTGAAGGCTGCTTACTTTGTTCCTACGTGCCGAGGCCAAAATAATACGACAAAGTCAATTCCCCTGGACAAACGTAATTATAAGTTTAACAGCCTATGAGTGTCAGTCAAGTGGGAACGCAATGACTCCCCTAGTTTTGCAAAGGGATGAATAAGTAAGGCCAGCATTGAGGAGAATGTTTACTGAAAAAGTTAACAGCAAGGTCTCCTTTATGTGGTTTGTAGGTTACGGGAAACAAGCGTCTCCTGGAAAGTAAACAAAACATGCAAATTTAAGGTTTTCAGAAAATACTGAGGACATGTAAATGCATGATAAACTAGGCTATTTATTCGAAAAAAATGTCGCAAACGATCGACTTACCTGTACTGAAGACTTCAGCGCCAAGTCCCAGGGCCGGTCAACGAAAGATTCAGCGTCAATTCC
Source organism: Ligula intestinalis (assembly GCA_036362985.1). Classification (NCBI taxonomy): domain Eukaryota; kingdom Metazoa; phylum Platyhelminthes; class Cestoda; order Diphyllobothriidea; family Diphyllobothriidae; genus Ligula; species Ligula intestinalis. The sequence continues at coordinate 843,839 of JAYGXS010000008.1, read as the reverse complement.
TTCTTCTCCACGAACCCAACACAATATTAATTGCTAGAGGTAGGAATAAAACAACACGAATCATCAAAAAAATATTTGCAAAATGGTACAGGGAGCAACGACTAGGACGCTCAAATATGTTTGTAGGCCACAATTACTAGATTTGTGCTTTTAATCACTCCTTTCTGATGACAAATTAGGATAAAATGGAAGAAGTGGGATGATGATTTTATAACCTCAAGTTTTTCAAACTCTGCCAACGGTCCTCATTCATTCATATTTTGTCAATGTCAGCATTCCTTAATAGTCTGATTGGTAAGTATGTGCGCGTCTCCACTTGCGTGCTACTGCATGCTATCGACAGCCTCTCACCAGTGTTCTTATAGAACCTGATTTGCCAGTGTCTCTTAGAAGCGAATTATCTGTGCCCACGCGTGACGATATGCCGCAGCGGATCTCGAGAGCTCGACCCATTCTCTCGTCCACCGATCGAGAGCAAACGATAAAAGGCTCAAGAACAACTCTGAAGTTTTGAAGAGCCGTTTTCAATGACGGTTGGAAATGACCGCCTCTTCGACGCCTTTCTGTCGGCAACGGCGCCTTATGGAAAACACCAACAAGGGGCTCATGAGGCGAACCATGGCGAATGTCCCAATACCACCGCAATAGCCTTGCTTGCATTTTGTAGCAGCGACTACGGACTGTCGCATCGGAAACGATATCAGTATAGCTCAACCTAAGGATGGTTATCAAACAATGGTTTTAAACACCGCCAGCCTTCAAGCACACAGTCCAACGACCATAATGAGAGGAAAAAACACTGACGCCCACTGCTGGTAGATCTTTGTAGTAATAGCCTCATTGACGCTTTAAAGGTGGCTTAAAAGACTGTGGGCAGTCCCAACTCGAGGTAAGTGGTCGTCCTAACTCTGTCTATTCGGCAGTAGTTTCGCTATGGCAGTCATCAATTCCTGACCTCTTGGTTAGAAATGTTAGGGCCCAACTTAAAGGCGTGCGCACGCAACACTGACGAGTCGTTCCTACGCCATACGACCGGTTCGCCTGTGCTACCCTAATCTATCCCCCCATATGTTGCCCCGTTTAGGGGGCACACCAATAAACTCATAATGTAGAAGAGGGGGCCAATGGCGTACTGACGGTCGGTAACAACCGCGAAATACTTGTCTGTGTCTGTCTTGTTGGAGTCATAGCGTACTATGTGGCCTATTTCACAGCGTTTGATGAATGGAATCGAACAATAACCTAACTACATACACACACATGCCCAATACGACCATCGATTCCGGTGAGGTCCACCTTTTGTCCCAGAACAGGGTGGTGTAGGGACACTGACTTGCGCATTAATTGGTTTAAGGTGATGGTAGATTTGCACAGCAGCCAGCGCCCAGTTTATTTCCTCATTCGCCCATGCCCGCCTTGAAGACAGAGGCAATTAGATCGGAGCTGCGGGATCGGACGCAGGTGGCTGGCGCGGCCCAAGCCGCCCCCACACGTGCCAACACGCCTTCCCGCGCCCAGTTTCAGCGCTTTTTTTATACAAGCTCAACTCCAATAACGTCTGCCATGCCCTGGCCTGGCCTCCATGTTGGTCCAGCACATTTGGAGGAATTGGAATGACACGCCTACTGGACATGTTTATAGACTTCCTTTCACAATGCTTATGGAGCGTACTGATTATGATTGGTAAATACGATGCCTGCTGCAGTAATAGGATATATGTAAGCTACTGATACACTTATAGCAACATATTACTTGAATATACTATCCGCTGAGCTAAGTAAGCATGATTAATAGGATTAGCATATTATAAACTAGCAACAGTATTCTAGCCCACAATTAGTAAAATTCGACGCAGATGTTGGCGGACAGAAGTGAGAGGGTGCAAACGTGTATTTACTCGGAATAACTTGAACGCAGATTCACCGTCCCTGCAGGGATCGAAGGGATACGAGTCGACGCCATGTAAAGTCCAAGCTACAAAAACATATTGTAGTAGACCTATAGGCAGTCTAGTGATCGCAGACTTAACCACATTAAGGCATAATAGGACTTGTGCTGGCACTTACAAATGCTTGATTTACCCCTTAAACTAGTCAATTTAACTCATACAGACTGGAAGTACATACCGGGTTCCAACTTGTGTCGTATTAGTTTATACAATTTACTGGCCTTAATAAACATGATTACTAGAATAAGCACTTAAGCATTGGCACGTACTTCTAGCAAAATTATCGTAGTCCGAACCTAGTAGAAACGGACACAGCCTGATGGACAGAGTTAACAGGGCGAAAGCCAAGGAAAACTCTGTTGTGTTCAGGGCTCCAAACATGCACTTACTCTGAATAGTTTGAACGCAGATTCACACCCCTCGTTGAGATCGAGTGGGTGTAAGCCCCGGCGTTGGCTTTAATCAGCGTCCGCTCCGAAAACTGGTACCAGTAAACTTGATGGACTTTATCCGAATCGATGGTCACATACGACGACAGTTTCCCGTCGAATTCGACGATGGGCACCACGCGCTCCAACAAGCCGCAGAAAACACTGAAGCCAGTCGAAGCAGTCACTGAGGCAAGCAACGCGAAGGCTACAGCAAGCATAAGCAACGCAGCAAACTACAGCGAAAGAGAACAGGATTTAAAGCAGACTCGTGAGGAATCTGCCCACTAACTCGCCAATCCCACCTCCGTTTCCAGTATAAAGACAAAGTCAATAAGACCGCGGATGCGGGAGGGTGTAGATGGCTACCGCGGTAGTCGCTCAACACGCGCTCACTTAACACAGCCAGCTCACTAGATAGGCTCCCGCGTGCGCCACATTAAGAAGGAACCATTGCAACCAGATTCTCAGCCCTCCATCTCCTCAAATACGCATACACAAACACATGCGTACAAGAGCAGCAGCAATGAGGTGGCCCAAGTTTTTCCGTCAGTTGGCAAAACCCCCAAGCCACGGCTTTTAACGCACCGTGATGATAGATTCAAGCGCATTCAGATTTATCGCAGTGAGGAGAAAAAGGCGCCGAGGTCGACCTCACTATCTCCCCCAGCGCATAGTGACCGCCTAGCTTTTCGGACACCTGAGGTGGGGCCTGAGACCCAGTGGGAGCGCGAACGCAATCACCAACAGGGAATCAGAAGTGAAAGTGCCAGCGCCTACCAGGCCGCAGGGGCCGTGGTTTGCCGAAGTTGGTCAAACACACACACACACACACACACACACACACACACACACACACACACA
>JAYGXS010000008.1:813569-831101 GCA_036362985.1 Ligula intestinalis | reverse complement strand
CTTCTTCTTCTTCTTCTTCTTCTTCTTCTTCTTCTTCTTCTTCTTCTACTTCTTCTTCTTCTGAACCGCTTCCCGGAACTCGCATATTCAATTCTATTGGCGACCTCATAAAACGTCAATCTGAATACTCAAATGTGTTGTCTATTCGACCAAATCACTTTAAGATTGTAATGATGCTTATTGTTGTCACGACCCCACCTGGTATGTTAAATAAGCACGAACGGTGAGCTAGTCGACCACGGCACCCAAGGCCTGGTACGAGAGAAGCCCAGTGACCACGAGCAGCGTTTACTCACACAAACCACGTTACAGCAGGTCGTTCACAAAAAAAGGCTAAATGTATGTAGGGGGCCAAAAGAGCGACATTCTGAGAAAATGAGCCAATGAGAATTGAGCAGACGTGCTAGCCGGCAGCCAGGTAACTCGCGACGCCTTTGTGTGTGTGTGTGTGTGTGTGTGTGTGTGTGCTGACTCATCATGGGAATAGCGGTATTCCCAACATTTGTATAGTCTAGGCGGCTTTTGAACGAGCTGCTTTCCAGACGCCTGCACAAAGCATATTATGTGAAAAAATAGCTGCTCAATTAGCATGTATTTTTGAAAAGTTGAATTTAAATGCCTTTTTTAAAATTAACTATATTTTATAGAAAACATGCAAAACATAGTCCTTCTTGTGTGAATTTGGTAGCATATAAGGTTTTCTTAAAATGTCATACTGGAAGGAGATAGGTCGCCTCGTGCTACCAATATCTTCTGCCCCACGGGAGCAGGTAGTGGTACGGGCTCTAAGTTTGCATTTGTCCTCTGCGAAAATAGACATATGATCACCAAACCAAAGCAACTACGAGGGAGAAGTGGAGCGAATGCCTCGAACTTTAATTACCGAATAGACATAAGGAACGAAGAAAAATGACGCATCGACTCGGGTCTATCGCTTTTTAAGTAATGAGCAGCATGTGCTACGGTTCTTCGACTCTCAGTGAATTCTCGCATTCTTCTGTAGCCCTATGACTTCCAGAGGAAGTAGGGTGTTGTGCAAACTCCTTATCAAAAGCAGGCTGTGACCAGGTGGTGTATGATGGCCTGTGGTGATACCGAGGCCCACACCGCTCGATCTTAGATCTGTGCTACTGCGACCTACCCTATTAGTGCTGAGTTTGAATCAACGGGTCAAATGCTTGTAGACCAGGGAGCATACTGGTGCGATTGGGTGTGGATTCTCGCTATACCAGCCACCTGCGTCTCAGGTGGAGGATAAGGGCATAGATGTAACGCAATAATTGACCCCACACGCAAGTTACCCCACTCGCTCCCAGTCTGCACATGGTGAACATTGTCGAAATCAACACTTGAATTGCCAAAATTATTGACGAAGGCGAGGTTATTATCGATTTCGGAGGACGTTCATTACCACTACCATGCTAACTGCAAGCGTACGTAATCAAAGCTCGCCAACGAATTAATCGAACATGATCGATCAATCAGCAAAACGCGACCACTTGCCAACGGAGCATAGCACACACCCAAACCAGTCAGGTTTGGGGCTTTGACGATGGATGCTCGCACGAATGACGAAATGTCAGATAAGTGATGATTTTGGTCGCAGGGCCAAAACTATTTCTTATCAGCAACCGCCTTGAAATCGCCGTTCCGCACGTATAGCCATGTCAGACTGGTCAATATGCATTTGCAGGACTTTTAGGCAAGAATGAATTGTGTGGTCAACGAAAAAGGTTGGCCTTCTCACAATAGGCCACCTAACGATACATCTTACGGAGGGTAGATATTCTCGTGTCTTCAACCCAAACTGTAACCTCGGCAAAAGTAGCTTATGTAGGCCCACGCATAGACCCCTAGTTCCAGTATTTTGTCCTGCAAAAACGGTGGTTATCGAGTTTTGGGGGGTGGACAAATAGGATAGGAAGATAATTAATTTTTTGGAAGTAAATGTCAAGTGAAAAATATGTAGTCAAAGCTGTTTCCCGCGGACGCTGGGAGAAAGTTGTTCGGCCGCGGACGTTACTAATCTAACTCCAGAACGGTAAGTTGGACCTCAGGCAAGTTGAAGTAGACAACCTCCTAGTCACCATTTCAATTTTTCGGAGAATTCAAGAGACATGCAGTTTTATAATCGGCTTTTTCCGCAATTAGTTAAACGATAATACAGATTAGGAAACTCTACAAATATAAATCAACAAGACAGCGTATTTAGCAGAATTTAATGGCACCATAAATTTGCGAGCGCTCATCAGCCGCTTCCACTCGCTGCATAAACAGAATAACGAATGATAAATTACAGAATTGAATTCATACAGAAAAATCGATCCAAAACATCAAGGTCACTTGAGGTAACCAAGAGGCAATCAATAAAGTAGGAATTCAAACATTGTGGGCAGCAAAAAACGCAGTAAACTGTCTAAGGCAAAAGGGTGGGAAGGGGGTGGGTAAACAAGAAGCCGGTGCTACCACGGCAGGGTTAGGTTCACCACATGCTCCAGTTGTTTACATAGGTCAGATTTAAACCGCCTTATGTATGCTGTTTCCAGGTAGCGTAAGATAAGAGTTGTTCGTGCCCGAACAAGTACCCGGAAGGATGTTTTAGGGTCAACAGAATGACCCGTATCCAATAAGTGTTCAGTGATAGAAGAACGGGGATTCCTATTCTCCTGTCTTAATAACCAACTCACTCGTGTAGCTCTGGCACATTCTCGAGTCCTGCCAGCATTGCCGTCGCCAGTCAGTCATACCCACACCTAACTGGTGCACCACCCGAGTCTAGGACTCACGACCCTCTAAACAGAAGTCTAACGCTGCAACCGTTGAGCCATGAACGCGTTAGCTTGCCGATTTACATACAAAGATATTGACACTCAATGATGAATGCTCACTGATCGCTAGGATAAGACACTCGTCCCGCTCATCCTTGGGGTTCAACTGTTACAGGGTTGGCCCCTGATCAAAAAGGTCACGAGCTCGAGCTTCGGGTGGTGCATCACCTGAAGTTGGGTATAACTGGTTGACGACGGCTAATACAGCCAGATATGGTCATTCCAGTATCCCTTGTCGTTGCCGGCGAGGATATCTGCCTTATCACAATCCTCATTGCAACCAAAAGTCTGACCTCTGGTTTTGACGCGAAACCACATGCAATTTCTGTTCCTGTGTACTGCTAAAGCCACCATACAAGTCATCATTCCCCACCCTTTTATTGTGCCTCACCTGGTTACTGCCCAGTGTGACATCGAAGCAGAAGCAGCCTGCATTCAGGAGGAAACATCTTTCCCATGCCAAAGGGAACGTGATATATGAGGATTTATTTGCTCGTGAGTAAACTGTTTTTACCTTAAAATGGTTTTCCCTTACGCGGAGGTGTGTGCGTGTTCGACCAATGATGTCAATTAATTTGAGTTGACCCAATTGTGAAAAAACTCTAGGCGTTTGGCGGGATTTGAACCCGCGCAACAGAGAAGACCTTTGCCGGAGGTCAATGTTCTTAGCTTAGCGGTTAGAGCATTGACTTCCGGAAATGGTCTTCTCTGATGCGTGGGTTCAAATCCCGCCAAACGCCTCCAGTTTTTTCACAATTGGGTCAACGCAAATCAAGCAAATCTGCCAAACCTCCTCATGATTTCGATTAAGTCCACCAACAGGCTAGTACAGAAGGTGAACAGTCTAGAGAGTAGATTATAGTGATAGTGAACGCAGTTGGCGCCAACCGCACTCTTCACCTTCACCCAGGGTTAAGAAGACCAAACGGGACCATGTGACCGCTTTCCCCAATGCAAGCCGGAAACACCGCCTTAGTCTTAAGTGACAGTAGAATTTGCGCGGGTACTAACATATTACTCACCCTTATTCACCCCTAGTAGGTGTCAAGACAGGCTCTAGGAGGCCGAGGTGGATACGGCTACTATTATTTATACTTCTACTGACTAGAAATGTCGCTGGGTCTTAGTAGTACTGCTACTATTTCTGAGGCTAATATTAGTCAAATAAAACGCTTATTTGAAATCAACGCTGAGGCTCATATGGCCCCTTGAGTTCACCAATGAATGTGAAATCTGGGTCTATGTTATTTCGAGTAAATACATTTTTGAGCTCATGAGCACATCAGGCCTTGCCTTAGTTTCCGCCCTCTCAAATCCACCCCCTTCCCCCCAGACTGTTTCCGTTTCTACTAGGAGGTGAGCTACGAGTACTAAACTACTTCTGCTATAAGTACGTGTATATGCTAATTCTAGTAATCGTTATTACTAACACCAGTAACTAGTATACGGCCTGTGTAAACACATTTGTAGAAAGTCGGAAGTTGCGGTGGTAACCAAACCGTCAAAAAGTGCGATGAGGCAGTCTTCGATAGCGGGCGCACGTATTGGGAATGCACCGACTCCCGCGAGTACTCATTTTACGGAAAGGCGTCTGAGCGAAACTCCAGGCAACTGTCATGAGAGCACGCGCTGTGTTTATCGATTTTTCCTCATAGTTGATGGGTTCCCTGTGGCTGACGTCTACTCATGGAGTGGACTGAATAAATACCGCGCTGTCTTTTGTAAGAGCGGCTTGAAGTGACTGGTACTAAGTTAAATAAACTTCTCTTCCTGGCCAATTGACTCCTCAGTTCTATCGTGTTGGTGGTCGTAACAACAAACAGGCTAGCTCAGAGTTCATGCTAATTTTAAGTACCAAACGCGGGTTGTAGCAGCAAGCAAACAAAGGGAGAAAGCAATAAAAAGTGAAAAACAGTCACACAAATCTCATTTAAGTAAAAAAGAAAAAAAGAAAAAGTTGAGGCCCGAACACACACAGGGGGGAGGGTTGGAATGCATGCCAGGGTGCTGAGATCAATGAAAGGCAGTTTATGTGTGGTTCAGACAGGGGTAAGTGTGTACTGTGGAACGATTAGGTGATAATAAAACCGGCAATATGCACAGAAATAGGGGGGCGGGGGTAGGGTGAAACTCAATAACAAAACAATAGTCCTCGCTGGGTGCGGGCGGCGGGGTAACTTCCACCCAGGCAGGCAAAAAATATAGCCAAATCTCTAATGAAAGACAGCCGCCGTAGCCGTAGCCGCAGGAGCAGCTACAGCATCAACAGCAGGTAATTTGATGATGAGCAAAAAGTAGGAAAACAAACACAGCCTTCGAGCGTGCGTGGGGAGGGTGCAGCACGCCTGTTCGTCTTCGTGTGATCGGGAGGTGGGGGGGGGGAGGGGCAGCGGATTCGCAAAGGCAATTCGAAGGGGGAGGGGCGTGGAGCACAGTCCGTTGGTACCAGTCTCACCAGGCATTCTCATTGGTCGTAGCAGCAGCGTGCGATTGACTCGGAGGAGCGCCACCACCGCCACCGAACGGTTTGGTGGCCAGCGCCTTGGCACGACTTAGCAGACCGTTGCCGCCAGGGGGACTGTTCTGCTGGGATCCGGAGTCCCCACCGCCGCCGCCGCCCAGGAAGAGGGCTTTCATTTGGTCCAGACGGTTCACCGACTGACGCCTAGTGTCGGGTTGCGGCTGGTCGAGGAGGGTGGTGGAGGCGGCAAGTTCACTGTAGGCCGGACGCTGGAAGGTGTCCAGGGAGTGACCGCTGCCACCCACCTCCAGGTACTGTGTCATGTTGTCCTCGAGCAGGCGGTTGCGCAGGTCCGTGAGCTGGGAACGGGCTGAGGCCAGCTCGGAATTCAGCTCCTCAATCTTGGTGTTGAGTTCGTTCTGCTCCATGTGGGCGCGTACCAGTTCGGTTCGAGTGCCTGTGATTAGGGTAACCGGATAAAAAAGTGATTGCCTATGTTAAGAGATACGTAAATACTGCAGTCTCTGCACCTTCACCTACGGTGACTTCTGATGATGGGCTTGAGGGAGCATCCGAAACGATACAGCAGCTGTGCAGGTACAAAGGACATGCCTAACTAACAACTGCCTAGTAAATAAATGGCACGGGGGTAGCGAGGGAAGACGTGATCGATTCTCGCCGTAATCGATTCTCAGAGACCAATAGGACGATGATACCTTCGACATCATCGTGTGGGACCAGATGCTGACATTACAAATCGTTTCAAGGACATCTGTTCGGACATCCAATTTACGATGGAGATATCCGTCCTAAGGCTGCGGTGTTGATCAGGAAACCGAAAAATACCATGCAAGTACTGAGCTCCGACAGCAACGCTCACAGCAAATGTGTGAGGGAATTATATAGGTATGCTATGACCCACTACAATGAAGCAGAAGATAAGGTTGCGGAATTGTAATTAAATTCTTGACAGACAGTCAACTTTTTTCGGCAGGAACAGTGCTCCTGTACGTGACGGACCTCTAGAAAGCCATTAGTCGACAAAAATTGGAGATGAATTCAAAATGGCCTAGTGAAGACGTGAATCATGGTTTTAACAATGGAATGGCTCATAATGAAGAAAAAAAACACTTGCAACTAACTATTAATTATAAAATGCAGTTTACAACAAAAGCACTTACTAATTAAACGTTGCTCGAGCAAATTTGCCAAATCTACAAGTTCTCGTTTTGTCATTTCTACAAAAAAAGGCAGAAAGGATAAAAAGAACTTTAGAACGAAAAATGATAGTTCTATCAAAAGCACTTCAATCTACATGTGTGAGCTGCAACACATTTCTGAGTACTTTAAATAAGGAAACTACATACGTAGGTCGAAAAGAACTGAAATAGCGTTTACTAGAGGGTATTCCTCGACAAATAGGATAACGCACCTGCTTTTGATTTGCCCGGCCGTTCCTCCGGATGCAGGCCATAGGAGGCTTCGCCAGGTTTTGGTGAAGCATGGCCTGCTGTGTGCACGGGACCGGTCGAGGGAAGACCCCACTCCTGCTGCTCAAAGTTGGTCGAAGGAGCTAAAAATGGCAATGATAGGAAAACGTAAAAAATAATTTCTACTGACTAAGGTATAAGTAGACATTAAAACTGACGCGAAACATACAGGGCCCGTTTTGGTCTTGTGAAGAGGCATTTCTGGATGCAGTAAGGGTGTTTTCTTGGCGTGGAGGCATCTGCGGCGAATCGGCAAACCCCATTTGGCCATCCGTTGCTACTGCGTCTATAGCGCAAAACAAATATGACCATAGATATGTGTGCAAAAACTCCAAGAAGAAAAATAGCAAGCCTCAAGCACTAATTCTAAAAGTGTCCTATTACAGGACGTGAAAATGAGATGAGACACTATATACTTCCAGAACAAAGAAATATCGGAGAAAGGTAAAAAACAGCAGAAAACGCATCTACTTGGTATTTTTGTAGTGGGCGGCTAACAATGCTGTCACGCCCCCCCTAGCTGGCTGATGCTTTCTGTCCCAAAGTCGTACAGGTTTCCCGCTTAGGCTCCACCTCAGGTGTCCGAGTAGCTAGGCGGTCACTAAACGGTGGGTGAGAGTGTGAGGTCGACCCTCGGCGCGTTTCTCTCCTCACTATAATGAATCTGAATGCGCTTGAATCTATCACGGTGCGCTAAAAGCCGTCGCTTGGAGGGTTTGCCAACTGATGGGAAATTTGGGCCCCCTTCTTTGCTGCTCCTTTTGTACGCGTGTGTTTGTGTGTGCGTATGGGAGGAGAAGGCGGACTGAGAGTCAGGCTGCAATGGCTCCCTCTTAATGTGGCCTTTATGGTGCTCCCGCGAAGGCGGGAGCATACCTAGTGAGTTGGCTGTGTCAAGTGTGCGCGTGTTGAGTGATTACCACGCCAGCCATCTACACCCTCCCTCATCGCCGGCCTTATTGACTCTGTATTTACACCGGAAACGGAGGTGGGAGTGGCGAGCGAGTAGATAGAGTCTCTGCGAGTCTGCCTAAACTCCTGTTTTCTCTCGCGGTAGTTCTCTGCGTTGCTTCTGCTTGCTGTAGCTTTCGTATTGCTGGCCTAGCTTGCCTCAGTGTCTGTTGCGGCTTGCTCCAGCGTTTGTTGCGGCTGTTGGAGCGCGTGGTGCCCATAGTCGAAATCGACGGGGGAACTGTCGTCGTCGGTTTCTCGCTCACTGACCTAAAAACCCTTGACCGATACCCATATAAATGCTTGGCCGAAGAGTCGTGGCTTCCCAAAAGCCATTTTAGAACGCCACCCGTCGGCCAATGCAGCAGAGACCTCAATACTCGACACTCGCTTTGGGCAATGCAACGTACCAATCACACTCCACCGGAACTCGCTTCACAATGGTGCAAAATGAATTGTCATCTCGCTAGTACACACGGCCACACACTCTCAATCCTCTCTGGTCGCAGTTAACACGAGCCCTGCCTCCGTCAGTGGCCACTGCTGGCTGAGACGGCAAATGGAGGGTTCTGTGCGTAATAAATCTCCGCTATTGATGACTTCTGCCTTTACTTGCAAACTAGGATCCGATGTGGTGATTACAGCGTACTTAGTATAACCACTACTTTGTCACTGCGGTCAGTAGTTCGAAGGGACAACGTTTCTCGCAATGTGGGTTCACTACTTCACATTGTACGTTGCCATAAGTGTCCTAGACAGCTTTACGCGTCCAAATGGTTGCCTTAGCAACATTTGTAGAAATTAATTTACAAGCGTGTGGTGAAGTCAAGGAATCTGTTAATATTAGTTGGGTTGGCGAAAATGTTCATGACTGCCACAAAGAGTGAGGTTTTGGTCCAGAAAATGACCTAATGAATTCACACGAAAGACTATTTATTGAAGTCATACTTACACAATAAAATCCATTACTAAAGTTTGTAAGCCTGGCCTGGCCTGCCTAGCTTAGGCAATTCTTGACTTTTAAATTTCAAGTGGTGGCATGGCATATACTTGAGTTTATCACTTTTTTCGTAGAATGGTTTGAGACACAGCTGTTTACTAAATGAGAGTTAATTTCAGATCTGTTTATTGAATGGAAAAAAGACAGGCATGTTTGGGGTAACAGCCGGCGTTTCTGGCAGCTATTGCTTGTGTGGGCTGTACAGTGAAAACTTAAGTTGACTTAGGCAAACCGATTTTGTCACTTTTTCGGCTCTCCTAAAAAGTGAGTATTTATAAACAGCGCAATGTTAATTTATGAAACGCAATATGCCTGTTTGAAAAACGGCCATTCATCTAGGGCTAGGAAGCGATGTGGTTTGAGCTTGCGTAACAAGGATTGTACTGAGATTTCACATGCCAGGGAATCTATAGTAACACGAGTTGCCCCGCAAGAAGGCGCTTGCTAGACTTAGGAAGAAGCTTCTGCGAATACTGGGTTTTAGATAGCCGATAGAAGTTTAGAGTCCACGGAACATGCAGTCGGACGACATAGGCAGCGATTGATGATACCTACTTATGATAAAAAAAGTACCGAGTTGTGCGACAATCAAAGCAACCGTTAATGTTTTTACAGTAAAAATGCTGTTAAGGCCAGATTAGAATAAAGACGGGCAGAGGTCCCAGTCACCTACGCCATTCCCAACCTTCTATCTCAAACACAGATTATTAACAATTTAAGTAGTACAATAACTCTGTTTTAAGTTTTCTTTCATCTGCCTAGAAAGCATGAGATATGCCGCACATCTGCTAACGCATTTTGTTGTCAGATATCCATTTACGAGGTGACAATGGTTTGGAAAGTGTTTTCGTGCTCAATCTAAGCTGTTTTAAATGGATACCACCGTATACTCAGGCGTACAGAACATTGCCCAGCTATCGGAACGAGAGAGTGCGATAGATGCTATGCAAGTCAGTTTCCGTGGTGTACATAGGGGACGTTGTCCAGTATGGTGATCAAAATGTCACACAGTAGACTATAGTGCTTCTATGCATCATAACAGATTTCGTTACTTGGGGTGGTAGACGATAACTGCAGCCCCCTTTCCCGCCTCTAGTGAACACCTTTCCCCCGTCTGATGTTACCTCGAAATGGCAAAATCACCCATTCCAATAGACTAAAAAACCGTGAGAACATGTGAAAAGGCAGAGCTCCCTAAAAGCGAGAAAAGGTTTGAAACAAAAGAGGTTTTAGCTAATGAATTGATGAGAAGTCGAAAAACAACATAAATATCAAAAATCAGCAAAATATGCGTAAAAGTCTGAGTTGGAATGGTCTTAGCAAAAGGTTGCTCATTCAGGGTTCAACCGACGATTTCTAACATGTTCACGGCATGCACCAAAACAGGGTGATACAGGGACGGCGATTTGGAGAGTCAATTCGTTTTAAGGGATAGTGGACTTGCGAGGCATCTACCGCACCCTTTCTGCGCGGCCCGTTTAGGATAAAGGTGTTCTATCAAGCATAAATAACGCCACAAAAGAAGAACATGCCATAGCTGGGACAAGAAGTTCATTGGCCTAATCTTTCGGATTATGAGTCGAGCTCATCAACAGAGAGGATTGCAGATGATGCGTCGAAGTGGGAGCCAATAACTTTCTCGTTGTAATGACCACATCTTAGTCTCTTTCTTCCAGGTCAACATCCTCCGCCTGTATCCTCAACGGCAGCTGTTACTCTGAAGGTCTAACTCTTCATTGAACCTTGATAAGTTTTGCCCTATTCCTTTTTGATGATATCATTAAAACTGTGCTTTAAAGAGAAGGATATAAACAAAACCCACTTGGTCCACTTATAAGGCTGTAGATTTTTAGTCTTATTAAAGGACATTCAAGTCATTTCACTTAATAGTAAATGCAAATAAACAGCTTCAGGAAACAGCGAAGACTTACTGCTAACTCCGCCATTTTCAAAATGACTCTCCGGACTGAAAAAGAACAGAAAGGAACGCCAGTCAGATTTCAGGTAAGGAAGAAGTAGACAATTGCAGCAATTAGACAATAGGTGCTACTTGCAGGAGAAATGCGAAGAAGCTGCTTTAATTCAAAGTGTACTTGCAGCAATAAAAGATGCAAACCAGGAGGGAAAGTAAACGGTAAAGTAGAATGACCATTTCCGGTTTATCAGCTCTCATTAGCCAGACATAACCAATCACAGGTGGTTGAGCACCCGAGGATCGAGCTTGCAACCCCTTGATTGCCAAAACAACACTCCAAGCATTGAGCCACAGATCCTTCTTTCTGCCGGTTTAGATCGATAGCATTGACATTGGTGGATGGCGGCTCACCGATCACTAATGTTCATCTGCCTTCAGTGCCCTGATTGCTGCGCGGCTGCTATCGAGGCTCAAGATAGGTGGGGATGAGTCCACTAATTTTCAAACTGTGAAACCTAATCAAAAACACTTTTAAGCTAGAAGGTTTCTCCTGGATTCACAACTTGGTCGGAGGTAAAAAGTGTAACATTTATTTAGGCGAAAGGGAGAGGAGGGAGCGGTTTTATTTAGCGCGGGGCTCAAATGAGGAGAGGAGTATTCAGATGAAATTCGGTTGGATTGACGGCCTCCAATCGGAAATTAAGGAGTAAGGAGCTATCTACTACACCTATGATTTCCAAACACTCGTACCAGTCCACAATTCTATCGCCCATAAACGTGACAGAAAAATGTTTGCTCGCCTCAAATTGATTGCTTCTGCGGAGAATGGGGATATATTGGATAAAATGAGATGATATATTCTAAATTCGGCGTATGGAAGCGAAAAAAGGCGTTATACCGTGCGTTGAATCAAACAAGTGATTTAAATAGACCAAATATCATGTCAAGCACCAAGCCACGCAATCACCAGCCCTTATGCGTCACCAATCTGGTCTCTCACGATCAGTTTTTCTAGCCCCCCCCCCCCCTTCAGTCAGCACAGAATGCCGCCCTCTGCTCAATCATGGGTCGCTATGGCACCTATCGGTCACCGTCATGCAGAGGTGTTCCTTCACAAGGCACACTTAGGCTAGCAGTTTCGGTGGACTTGTTCGCAACCCTGCCATCCTAATCACCACCGTTGCCACGTTCCTGAACCCAATCGCAGCGTTCGCCCGTCTATCAGGGCTTTCCACAAGGAAGCTGTCGCGTAGTTTCTCTCGAATCTACCCGTTGACGACTCTGCCATCATGATATCCTCCCAGCGTCTTTACCAGAGAGTCGTTGTCGAAGAAAAAATAAGCTAACAGCCCACGGTCCTTTTGCGCGTCTATCCACCCCCCAATTGCGGCGTCAGAACAACAACTCCCAAGGGCCACTCGCTGTACATTGGCTCAACTACGCGGTGACTATTCAATGCTTCTACGTCAGTACCATCACCGGCTCGATCCATGCACACCCGACAGCCGGTAGGCGCCCCTCCCCGCATGACTGTCAGCATCCTTTTGTCTGGAGTTACAGGCCAGGCACCCAACTTACCTCCGCGGACCTTTGGCAAAAGCTGGTCGAGGTTTCGGATTTTCTCTGCCTTCCAACTACAACCAATTGGTATTCTTGCGGGGATTCTTGATCCAACAAGGGCTACAACACACACACATTATGCCAGGCGTCTTGACAGCTTTTAATAATTTATTTGATCCAACTGTGAAAACTTTGGCGGCCTCCGCAGGGCTCAAACCCAAGATGCCAAGTGGAAAGCTTCAGGACTAGCCTGTACAACAGTGTCAAAAGAAATATTAGAATCTACCAAAACCCCTAATAAATTAATTGTGCATGATAGATATCTGACAGATTCCACAGATTTTGTGTAAGAAATCCTGCGCGAGCAGTCAACTGGCTGCATCAGAGTGGGTAGCTTGACGCGTAGGTGATTCAAAGCACAACTACTGATGGGAACTCATAGCTATGGTGGTGAGAGCCTCATGCATGCTGCCGTAGGTCCGAATCCCACCCAATCATTACTCGTTTAAATGAATTTCAAGCGTGACACGTGCTGTCGTGCAGCCTTCAATCCTGGCAGCAGCTGCAGCAGCAATGACCTTCTCAAGGGGTATACTGCTTAAACTGTCCTTGTAAGTACGCCGGTCAGACTGCAGGCATACGCCGGCTGTGAGCGGGGAGAGGGTGTGGCGTATTATCACAAGTGACTGCTCCACCTCACACGCACACCAAAGAGGGGTCACGAGTTTGACTTCGCGACCACTAACCTAAACGCCCACTGCAGAGGTAAGACAAACCGAGAAATGATTGAAGCCTGCGCGGAGCTAAGCGCCGTCGCCTTCAGACTGGTGGTTGATGTTCCCTTCTCCTATAGCCGCTCCTAGTTGTGCTGCCACCTTTATTTTTGATCTAATAGCCTTGTGCTCTTTCCCTCGCATTTATTCTTCATATTGAAGGCCTTTTTTATTAAAAAGCGTAAACTTTTATATTCTATCCGCCGTTTGCAAGCCCTAATTTGATTATTTATACATGTCTGATTTTTACCACACATTCGTTACTACTCTACGGTTATTTTTTCAGCATTACCTGGTCATTTGTAAACGCAGACAAGTAAAATAGAAGGAGCCCGAAAGCTGAGACAAGTAAAATTATGATTCCGGTGATCGCAACGCCTTCTACTTCGCATAGTTTATTCAGTAAACTTTCGACACTGCATTGCCAGGTCGTCGTCAGATTTGAGACACAATTAGCATTGCAAAATGCTGAAACAGTTATATAGTCATCTGTAGTGGGCGTTAATTAGGAGTTACAATGTGCAAATTATAACTCCGACCACTGGAACAAGAGTTTTATTTTCCTGACGTTTCAGATGCGCAGACCCTTATGTGCTCATTGCTGGGATTATCCTGCCATCACCTATGATTGAGGATTCCCGACGGAATCCGAAACGTCAGGAAAATTAAAGTCTATTTCTGGTGGTCGTATCCTCTTCTTCTTCTTCTTCTTCTTCTTGTGCTGAACTGCTTCCTGGAATTCGCATGTTCTCCACTATTGGCAATTTCTCTCTTGTGAATGTGTATAAGTATACCAGGCGTCTAAACCGAACATGTGAGCAGGTGACCACCCTTCGTAGATTACCCAACGCGGTATGCACACGCAAATGTTAGCAATTTTTCTCTACCTGCAAAAGTGATCTCGCTTTCTCTCTCCCTCGATAAATTGAGTGAAAGGTTCGTGGCCTTCATGGAAGCACCTATGTTGCGACTGGTATGTGCGCGTGTGTGTATACGTGTGCTAAGGTAGAACAATTGGATTGCCCTCGTAAGAAGCGCTAAAGTGCGTGCAGCAAATAAAACACACAAGACACACGAAGACAATGATCGCCGACTCTTGGCTCCAAAAACGTACTTTAGTAATGACTCCGGGAATTAAATCACCAGCCCATTTAGGCGGTGAAGATTAGCAAAAGCAAAAAACCCTGGCGTGCGGCATACACCGATTGCACAAGGCAGAGTCGTCGACTCAAACTACTCCAGCACACTGTGGGTACAGGCATGTACTTTCATAATGAACCCGGGAAGTACTTGCGTAAATCGCGACCCCCCCGCCTGGGTGTAAGACTCAAGGATTAGCACCATTAAAAAAGGTTGGCGTACGACATACAACGATTGCACAAGCGAAGGCAAAGCTGTCAACCTAAGCGTTCCACCACAGTGTGAAGGATGAAGGCACACGTGTGATCCAGGGTTTAATAAGTCAGAGGACACTCGTGCAGCAGTGACGCACACAAGCGCGTGTGCGCTTAAACACTATTTTTGACAGTCATTTGAGTGTGTGCGTGTGGCTATGGCTGTGAGGGCTTATGTCAACAGAGAAACGGATATATCTGTAAAAAAACAGCTATGAGTACCATTCGAGGTCACTTTCAATGTGGGTGGAAGGAGGATGAAGTGGAAGTTGAAGAATAAGGTATAGACAGAAGAACATTACCGAAAAAGACGAGGAGGAGTAGGATGGCTCTTCCTGAGTTATCAACCGTCGTCAGCTAGTAAGGCCCAACTCAAGTGTTGACCCCCAAAATTGCTGATCCGCTCGAAGTTCAAACCCGCGACACAGCTCGATCAAAAACAAACAAGACAGCGAGCACGTGACGCAATGGTCAGAGCGACGGACCTCTAAAAAACAAGGTCACGTGTTCGAAACCCGAGCGGGGCACCACTCGGGTTTGGGTATGACTGGCTGAAGACGGCTGAAGATGGCTGAAGACGGCATCGTACTGTCCCTCTGTCCTTCTGTCTGTACAGCTAGCCACCCTTGCGGCGCAGACCCGAATATGAGCTCCATTGGCGAAGGATTAGGTCCTCTACCTAATCGGTATACACCTATCTGTCACGATATTATAGGTTTTTTATCGACAAAGACAAAGGGACATAGCAAACGAGTTTTCTGGCTGGCTTGCCGTCATCAGACGGTGATAACCCAACGCCTTTGTAGCAGCAGAAATTGCCGTCACACTCGAGTTTCGAACTCGCGTCTCTTTGGCCAGAGGCAAACACTCTTACCATTGAGCAACAAGTCCACCGTCTTGTCAGTTTGTGATCGGGTGCATTTAGTAGAAGTACGTATGATATTATACATAATATATATTATTATGCACGAATATTCGGGGTCCGGATATAATATCGTGCTCATCATCCCCGGAAGAGGGAGAAGAAGAGGGGGCAAGTGCTGGGACCAAATTGTATTGCATTGTATTCTCGAAAGTTGGTCGTCGACTGGCACACTCAACAGAGCCATTGAGTTGAAAACTGCCTAACAAACCACCCGCGCAAGGCTCACGCCCGCACAAAACGGGACACTAAGGCGGGAGAGTGGTGATACAGAAGACCGAAACTCCGCCGCAATGAGTGGAGTTGGCATCCGGCGCGAGTCACATGGCCGACGTGGGATGGGTTCTCACGAGAGCATCGATGAGACCGCGAACGAGGGAGAGGCCGACGTAGGCGCACACGAGAACATGAACGCGGGGGAGTCAGAGGCGGAGGGACAGGCCGACGCAGCGCCGATAACAGCGGAAAGAATGGCGCCAATCAATAGTCAACGGACGTAAGAGCTCACGGGTATCACACATGGGTACAACATCCGGCTCGCGGCAAGACGCATTAATTCAAGGCCGGCGGAAGAGTAAGCAGCACGCTCTGATGATGAAAACGAGCATGTTTTTGAAACGTCAGCAAAAATACAGTTTGGTCCCAGCACTTGCCCCTTCTTCTTCTTCTTCCTCTTCCGGGAATGATGAGCACGATAATATACAGATATTATATATAATGCATCCTGAGAGCAGTCACATTGAATCGCCATACCCTGCACAGTCTACAAAGGCAGCCTCAGTAGTTCACCCAACCATTCGGGGGTAGGACCCAGCGGTTAGCAAAAGTTTTAAAAAAACCTGGCCTGCTACACATACCGATTGCGCAAGAGAAGGCAGAGCTGTCAAGATGAGCGTTCCAGCACATTTTCAAGGGTGAAGGCACGTGATCCAGGATTCAATTTGTCAGAGATAACTCGTGCAACAGTGACACACACACACGCACGTGCGCTAAGATGATATTTTTATAGCAGTGTATGGGCTTATGTCAACAGAGAAGGGGATACATCTGTAAAAAACGCTATGAGCACAATTCAAGGTCACTGTAGATGCAGATGGTAGGAGTCTAAAGTGCAAGCAGATGTATTAGGTAGATATCATAAATTCTGTAAGCAGTCGTATTGAATCGTCATACCCTGCCCCCCCCCGTACACAGGGAGCCGCAGCGATTCTCCCACCCCGTCCTCCGCCCTTAGTTCTACCGCAGTTATGTGTCCACTGCACCGCACCCTTCACGCATTGGTGGCTTGTCAGTGCGTATTTCTCCTATCGCACCAACACTGATCTAAGCTGATCATTTTCACTTTCCCCTCTGTTAATTTCGTCCACCGACGGGTTTGTGTCACAGACTTGAGAATTCACGAGTGTAACTCGACTTACCTAAGACCTTTGCTTTATATGTATCATATACAGCATAGCGAATGCTGCAGGATAGCAAATTACGCCTTATTTAAATTTTATTACTCAAGAAAGGGTTTCCTTCGGTTTCAAAAAACTTCTCATTTTGATTTTGTTATGACAGTGTGATGTTCATTTATAATACATCGTATCCGGCAATTTATTAATGCTACCACTGATATACACAGCATGATCCATGTCTATTGCGAAATTCGATGAGAGTAATGCAACGACTTCCTCAAACCATAGGCAAGAAGGTACTTTCCCCTAAAGAGCATTCAGTTAGTAAAACTTGAATTCAGTTTTAGCAGTAGGTAACTTTGAAAATCATTCGGCAATTTAAAAATTCTTCTAAAACCCAAGGAAGCCCTTCTTTTAAGACTAAAATTTAAAGAAGGCGTAATTTGATATCAAATTAATACAAGAGAGGATTTTTTCGTGCATGCTTTTTATAAAATATATTTAAATTTATAAATGCAGTCAAAATCAATGATAAAAATGCATAATATTTCAGCAGCCATTTTTTAAAGAATCAACTTTTCGCAGCGGTAACAAAGGAGCTCACAGAGTCGGCATCCTAGCATGACTGAAAATAATTTAAACCGGACTGCATAATAAACAGTATTGCAACCCTACTCAATGTTATCTTGCGAGTGATTACCGGTTTTGTACAAATAGCGGAATATTACATGCAGCACTCGCCATACTGTATGTTGTAACATATACATATATGAATGAATGCAGGTGTTTCACTGATCTAGTCAAGGAACAATTAAGTTCCGCTTTGCCAAGGAGCTCGCAA
>JAYGXS010000008.1:790800-803569 GCA_036362985.1 Ligula intestinalis | reverse complement strand
ACGTCAATTCTCAAGTTGCGGCTCATTCGATGAGACCCGACCACACATTTAAATCTGATCAGACCGAAATTTTCCCGAGGGGTGATAATCGTGTGAGCCGCGAACTACTTAAATCATGTTTCACGGGCCTCCAGTCAAGAAAACAAAGGCAACGACCTGCACAACCCAGATTCGGCGCTGAGGCTCAGTTTGGCCAAAGCAATTCACCACTCGGGGAATGCACAGGTGAAGGCGTCGTCAAGTCCCTGCATCAGAGAGCCAGATATCCGGGCAAGTATTACGCCCGAATCAAGCACGGTTGATAAATGTTCATGAGGTCACGGCCCACAAGCCGGCCATCGAGTAATTAGCGCACAAGCGAGCAACTATCGTTGATAGGGCAGCCGTTAACTGTATGCAGTAGCATACCAACTGTATCCTACAAAATACTGCAACTCCCTGTGTATGCATTTTCCGTTTCTGCTATCGTACCTGGTGATGAATCCCTGAAGGATTTCGAATTGTCAGGCGAATAAGGTGCTTATCCCAGCGATCATATTTGCTTTTGCTAAACTACTTCCTTGGATTAGTGATTTCTCTAGAAGTAGAAGACATGATCGCTGCCTGATTTTTTGGATGCTGTCTTGCTGTCTGAGGTAACCGCAGAATAGGGTGATATTAATAAGTGTGTTTTCTCTTATTACACCCCCTCCCTTCGCTGCTCTCAAGGCACAGATAACAATCGGATACGAAGTATGCTTAAACATGCAGGAGGGTGGGGGGATATTTCGGGAAGCTGTTTTCCCCCATGTGCGTCGACACGCCGGCGCTCTGTCTTTAGGAAGTAACTAAAAAGCAGTGGGCAGATGAATCTTCACCCGAAGACTGTGAAGGATGCCACGATAAAGAATTTTCCGCAAGGCTGTTGAGATGATAGGAGCTACTTCGCTGAGGATGAAGCAATGGTGATTTTCTGACTGAATATTTATCGACGAGCAGCTTTTCAGATAAGGTCATAATGACTAGCGGCCCACAATTACTAACTTTATTTAGAAAAATGCAGCCTTTGGTGTCACTACTCGTCATTCCCAATAATACGGTTTCTTTGAATTGGGTACCTCTTTCCGCCTGAACTAAAAAGAGGGTTCGTACGAAATAGTAACATCGCCGATCATGCTCAGACGAAGGAAGACACTGAAGGTGACAGAAACCGCAATAAAATCGCAGCCTAAGGCGGAGAGAACGCGCGAACACGCGTGCCACAAAAGGCCAAGCCGGCTGGAAAAAATGGCGCGTGTTGCTGCATCGAGTACGCGTGCGACCAAAAGATTCGAGAAGTTTCCGTGAGGGGATTGCAGCTTGGGAAAGGGCTAATCAACCTATCCCACGTCATAGGCCAGAATGTTCAAGAACGCTGTCCGCGATTGGCACGCTATTGACCGGAATGTTCGAGAACGGTTGGCGCTCCGACAAATAAGCGAGAGGTAGACATTTGACAGCTTCTGTGGGGCTAAGATGAAATGGTTGTTTCCAGAAACCCTATTTGTCTTCTATTCTTTACAAGTTGATTGCCACCAGCAATGATCCCGCGTTATACTGGCTGATTCTAATGGGTACAGGATTTTCAGTAGACATCCAAAGGGTGGCTCACAGAAGCGGTCGTGGTAATGTATTTACCATGCAACATAATTAGCTCCTTCGAAAACACAACCAGAGTGTGTATCAGCCAGATGAAACAACTAACAGGAGAAGCTTTTAGTCGTGGTACCAAATTCCTGGAGTCCCCCTTTACAACAAAACAAAATTCGCGCTAATTACGAATTACAGTTTCTGTATTGGTAAATGCATTTCTCCTGACTAAACTTTGGTGTAGAAAATTAAACCAATCTCTTTTTGCAACCCCAAGGCTTACAAGATTAACCAGCTAATGACACTTCAAGATGCAAAATCAAGAAGACATTCCAGCTGAGACGGATGGACTGTAAATAGCACTGAGATTGCACACTGACAGAGTGGGTGGATATGTGGCAAGTGAGTCATCAGCGCTGCCAGTAATGTATCATCACCTGGCTCAAAGTGCTTTCACAATGCAGAGAGTAAATTGCTATTGTATGTGTGCAACGTGGGCGCAACAAGACGGCATAGTTTTTTTTGAAAAAGAATTGCACCTGTTTGTTGTCAGGCTTGCAAAAATTAGAGTTCTAAGGTGATAAACATAGGTTACTCACCGGAACAGATTAGCATCGTGTTGGTGGCACGTGCCACAGGGAACTGGTTCGGCTCTCTTTCTCC
Source organism: Ligula intestinalis (assembly GCA_036362985.1). Classification (NCBI taxonomy): domain Eukaryota; kingdom Metazoa; phylum Platyhelminthes; class Cestoda; order Diphyllobothriidea; family Diphyllobothriidae; genus Ligula; species Ligula intestinalis. Next base: position 801,298 of record JAYGXS010000008.1, on the reverse strand, counting down.
ACTGTCAAAGCATTTACTGCTGAAAATCGATCGGTCAGTTTAAAATCCTGATCGATTGACATTTTTAAAATGCAGAATCGACTGAGTCTTCAGACACGGCAGCAACACGATGGTTCTGATCCGACATGTACTGCAGACTAGTGGATGTACTTGGCTCCAGCTGACACAAAAGCAACTTAAAAAATACGAAAAGAAAGGGTGGTGGTGGTGGCGGCGGCGGCTGCCTTCTTTCCTTCTTGTTTCCCCTCTCTTTTCTTTTTTTCCTTTCTCTCTCCTCTAGTCTTACACAACCTGCTCTACAATGCTGACCCCTATGCGTTTTTATCTTCAGCACTGCGCCCATCACACCTCAGGCGACCGACAGCTAGGCGGTGGTCTGTTGCTGGCGACAGGGGAGAGAGTGAGGTCGTCGACCCTCGGCGTATTTCCCTCCTCACCATAATCAATCTGATGTGCTTAAAGCTATTGCGGGGCGCTAAAAGCCGTGGCTTAGACGGATGCCAGCTGACAACTGTTGAGTGTTGGTCGCGCTAGCCGTCTGCGCCTTCCCCTATTTCCGGCTACCTTGCCTTCTGTATTGACACCAGGTCCCAGTGGGGGAGTGGCGACAGAGTGGGGCAAATTCTCCGCATGTCTACTTTCACTATAATCCCGCGGAAGTCACCGCATTTGCCTCAGTCTGTTGAGGCCCACGGTGGACATCGTCGTGAGCGACGGTCGAACTGTCGGTGGTGGTGGTGATCATGATGATGATAGCATACAAGAGATAAAATACGAGGAAAATGAAGAGCTGAAAGCAACAGACACGGGGCCCGCCTACCATTTGGATACCTGCAGCGTGTATAGCGGCGCGCATCTGGTACAATGGGTGAAAAGACTCTATTAAACTGATGCATGACGGATTTTAATAGGAATGACTAGGAAATCGTTACATAATAGCTGTGCCTTCACAACTTCAATATCAAGTATCTGACTCCCAGGTTATAAAACGACCTACTGACCAATCAGGGCCACAGTCGGAAGTCTGAAAGGATGGTCTAGCGCGGGGGCTCAACAATACAGCAAACCAAACATTGGGTGCCTACTAGATGGGTATTGGGGAACATGAGCTGGGATCCGAGTCCCTGCTCTTATCATTTGCTTGTTGCGTAAACTCCTAGCCAAGTGTAGGTTGAGACCAGTTAATGAGATAGAAGGAAAACGCAGGCCGCCACGCCGTGAGAGCTGAGATTTGAACCGCTGCTCCTATCATCTTCTTGTTCAGAAGCCGAAGAAAACGCGACCAATGGAAAAAGAACCTCGTTTTCCCTGCGTTTTGGATTCCGTCAGGAAACCTTAATCATAGGTAATGGTAGCATAGTCTCAATCATGCGCAGAGTTATGCTACCATTACCTATGATTAAGGATTCCCGAAAGAATCCGAAACATAAGGAAAATAAAGCTCTTGCTCCAGTATTCGCGTCTTCTTCTTCTGAACTGCTTTCTGGGATTCGCATATGGACGTCTATTGGCATCTCCTTTACGTTGTGCTAGATGCTGATGTTGAGTTAGATGCAGCACATGTCTGCTATCAATAATCCACGCACAAGTCATCGTGCTTGCTTCCGTCCTGTCGTGAAGCACGCTATAGACCTCATCAGATACGATGGTCGAGCAGTCATATCGAAAGACAGATTGCGCAAGAAGAGGGTGGACATCAGATGCTGACTGTGTCAGCAAGTACTTAACATACCGGTGCCTGCGGACAGAAGTACAAAAGAACGCATCTAAGTTTGGCCATTGATAGAGTCGCCTCTTGAAGAAAGCGCAAATTTGATTTTACGCAGGTTGCCGGTCTCTCCCCTCCCCTTCTCGCCCACGAGCCCCATAGTAGAGCAGTAGCTGCCTTTCCTTGATGTCCTCGTCAAGAGAAAACCCAATGGTGAATTCGAGACGACGGTTTAGAGGAAGGCGACGAACACAACACAACTCCTAAGTTTTCACAGTAACCATGCAGTTGCTCACAGACGGAGATGTGTAGAAACACTCTTCAAACGGATCCAGACCTACTGCAGTAAACCAGAGGAAAAGGCACGCGAGGCCAGATATCTCCGTGACCAGTTCATGCGGAACGGTTATCCAAAAGCATTTATAAACCGATGCCTACGCGTTCGGCCCCGGAGGACCCAAACAGAAGAACCACCGAAGATATGGCACGCTTTGCCATAGATAAAAGACGTCTCAGAAGCGACTGAGCGCATTGCTGCGGGACTAGGTGTTGGAATTGCACACAGACCCAAAGCTATAATGCGCAGCAGAGTGATGAAAATAAAAGACCGGCTTACGCAGAATGAACAATCTGGTGTAGTATATCGCATCCCATGCCTAAACTGTCCCTGTAATTATACAGGTCAAACGGAACGCATGCTCGGATCGCGTATACGTGAACACAAGCAGGCCGTGCGACTAGGCGACGAATCATCGCAAGTTGCAACTCACACCTACGAAACAGGCCATGAGTTCAACTTCGCTGCCGTCAAGGTACTCGCCCACGCGGGAAACAAGACGAGCAGAGAATTTATCGAAGCCTGGTCCACGGATGAGAATTCCGTCAACAGATGTGTCGAATTTGCGCCAGCGTACAGGGCTTTACGCTATTGCAAACGATCACATCCAGACGCCCGCCGTAATCAATTGGCCCAAAATCCTCCATAATCATCCCACTTTCGATGCTGACGTGGCCATTTGGCGCCCAAGCCTACATAAAACCTTCTCCTATGACTTTTTAATTGCTCATCCCTCCCGCCATAATGATTACTTGCTTTGTTGACGATTATATTTCTGTAAATATTTCCACACAACTTGTCGATCTTGCCTACTGGCACTGGCTAGCACAGCCCTCAGTGGCAAGTCGGCAGCACACACACAATTATTGATTTTCTGCACGTTCAAAATTTTAGTTTTTGTACATACGCCACAAGTAGCTTCCACATTTGTTGCTGTTTCTCCACCTCTGACGATGGGCTCTTGTAAGAGCTCGAAAGCTCAGGAAAAAATAAATCTTGTTCCAGTGTTCGACCATATGTCTCCTTTACCAATAGTAGACAGAAGCTTTACCTCAAAGACTCGTGGGCCAAGAAAGGACGAGAGACAGGGCAGTAACCGGTGGTAATTAAAGCCAGCTGTCCCACGTGTCAGTAGAACTCACAGCATGCGCGCAGATGCCAGCTTCGAGATAAAGGAACTAAATCAACGGGATTTTCACAGGCTGTTTGATGCCAACATAACGGACAGGGCAGAGTGGGTGAGTACAAAGGGTAAGTGGCAGTTCTGACAGCAGATTTTTTTGCTTTGCCAATGGGCCTGGCCTAAATGACGAGGTAGCCAAGGGCAACCTGCGGACAGTGAGGTGCGTACGGGACACACGCACACACACACAAAGACACCATGGAAACGGGAAGCTTTTTGTTCGGTGTAGAGTCGCGTTGTGTGAGATTCGGGGAGTCAATTACCGAAGACATTTTGGCAAGGGGGCAGACACTGCATCAGGATAGAGGCTAAGAATTAAAATCAAGCATTTCAGTAGTAAATTAAAGTCACTGGGTATGTGTATACGTTACAAGAAAATCAAGTTTAACACATAAATAGAGGCTGGTGGACAGAGAGAGAGAGAGAGCGCACAAATTCTAATTTAGTATAATTACAAAGAGAGTGAAAGAAAGTTCGCGTTCCAGGTATTTGCATAGGTAAAGAAGGAAGATTTGTTCGTTAGTGTGAGCTTCTTGCGTGTTTTCGTTAACGATTTTATTTTTGTAAATATTCCCACCCAGCACACCGATTTCGCCTACTGGCGCAGACTGACATAGCCCGCAGTAGCCAATCGGCACCCCACACCAGGCATTTATTGATTTTCTATGCATTCAAACTTTTTTTGTACAGCCGCCGCAACTAGTTTCATTTGTTGCTGCTTTCTATCTTTGTCGATGGGCTCCTGTAGGAATCCGGAAGCTCAGGCTACAAAACAAATCGTTCCGGTATTCAAGCAACTTTCATCATAACCGATATAAAGCGAGTACAACAGTAGCTTATGTAGGCCCACTTGTCAATCCCAATTCCCTGCATGTTTTCCTACGAAAACGGTGGTTATAGGGTTTTATGGGTAGGGTATAAGGACACGCAGTGAAATATACTTTTATAAATGTTAAATGCATTTTGAGTTTACTGTATTAAGAAGTTTTGTTGATTTATATCGGTAGATTTTCCTTATCCGTATTATCGTTTAACTTACTGCGGAAAAACCCGATTATACAATTGCAGGTTTCTTAAATTTCCCGAAAAATTGAAATAATGGTTAGGAGGCCGTCTTCTTCAACTTACCCGAGGTCCAATTTAACGTTTTGGGGTTAGATAAGTATAGTACGCAGCGCCAAGCGCCGCGCAAACCTTCAATTTACATGCGGTACAACTTACTTCCAGCGGCCGCGGGAAGCAACTTTGACTACATTTTTTCACCTAACACTTATTTTTAAAAATTTCGTTCTGCCTATCCTATTTCCCCTCCTCCCCAGAACTATAATCACCGTTTTTGCAGGACAAAATGCTGGAACTAGGGGTATATGAGTGTGCCTACACAAGCCACTTTTACCAAAGAGAGTAATGGGTTCACATGTCTGTGGAAAAAAACATTGACTGGGTTTAGTAGGTCTAAAATGAAAAACTTTAAACAATGCACCTGGGGTTCTATTGCGATTGTGAGTAGGTAATAAAGGGTCCAAGTCACAAGTTGAGACATTGTATTTTTTCACTGGGACACAATTGAATCAGGCTTAAGATGCCGAATTTAACGGAGTCATAAAATTGTGTGACGTCATCTTCAACACGCAAGCACATTGCATACCTGTGAAATTAACAGAGTTAAAAAAACTGCCTATTTCCAGCAATGCCTGGGCGTCTTCTGTGCCCTTCAGATACCGTAGGGAAAACTAAAGGCGCACTAGCAGTCAAATCTCGTGATCAAGGTGAGATGAATAGCCCCATTTTCTCTCCTGTGTCCTCACATCTTCATCACATGACTGACTAAGGTCTCCTGATGTGCAGGTTTTATCAGGCTTGACTCTGGGTTTTGTCGTAACCGAAAGTAGCCCATCCGTTCCGCCACCTCACATTATGTGCACCCGTGGGCCTAATTAACATTCCTATTCCTCGCTAATGTACCTACCGCGGATTGATCGTCCTAGACCTTGAGAGCACCACATTTTGTGTCGCCATTGAAATTTGCAAAGCTCATGCAAGCGAGGAGTGAAAGGCTATTGCTGAATCCGAGGCCACGACTCTCATTCTGGTCCGTCGCCAATGAGGGTAAATGAAAACGTACAGTCCAGCTGATTTACAAAACTAACTCCATGGGGGGTGAACCTTCTTCTGGTTGCTTGGCGACGTTTGGTAGTCAGGTGGCGGATTGATAGACCTGGTGTTGTTACAGCCAATAAGAAACCGGGCTGGTTTTAATTATCGAATTACGACCCTTTGTAGGCAACGCAGACTAGGATGAGACACGTGGCTCCGGGAAATCAATCCTTCTGACTTCCAGGCTTGATTAAACTTGTGAATAATTCGTTATGTTTTCTTTACCTTTGTTATGGTGTTTTATTGTTGTAAACACCTTTTTAGTCAAACATACGATCCGGTAATCGAACACATATACTCCTGCGCCGTTTCTCTGCTTATTGTTAATTCTTCCAGATTCTCTCGTCTATGCTTACATTACTTCTTTCCATATGCTATATGGTCAGATACAATAAAGTTTTTTGTAATAAAACCTTTCTAATACATCTACGCACACCTTCTATTCCCTCAAGTCTGTGATTCTGTAATGAGCAGTTTAGAGAGATTGTGAAAAAAAGAATAAACTATTTACAGTTGGAGATAATACATTTAATAACGGTCAAGTTCTTTGAAAAACAAAATGTTCATTTTGCAAATTTTCGATTCCAGTTCCCAAGCTCGTAGTCAGACAAATGAGAGTGTTCCGAAAGCAGTTACCTCAAAACGATGAATAACAGAAGATTCTACGGTGGGTCAGCATGTAGGAAGTGGGGAAAATACCTTTTATCCACAGGTAATAAGGCGATCAGGGGGGAATAGTAGTCACCTCATTCACGCAAATTACAATGGTTTGGTTTTCAGTTGACTGTCATGCTTTCTGCAGTATGTGCGAGATACGGTCATCTGATTGGACCAAGACCACCAGGCGTGCCCAGGAATCAGCAGCTACCAGGGACAATTTGCTTATTCGCCTAATAACAGTTGTGTGCTGATATATCATTGGCGTTAGTGCAAATGCATTTAGGCAGGCATACAACGCCGGAGTTCTGACCGACTGGATGCAGAAGACGTTAGTACAACCCACGCTCTTACCAACTAAACTACGAGGCTCCTATTGGAACCCATGATTTTACTTACATTTGGGTCCATTTATCTGCTCACCATTTCTGATACATTAAGCTGACTACTGCCGCAGTAGGATTTTTGAAGCAATCAATCTAAAACCTATCAGATGACTATTGGGTGCACTTACATAATAGGGGGTGTTGGGAGGTTTAAATAATTCATTTGAACCAGTTGCGGAGCCTTGCAACTGAGGTGGTTACAGCGTTGTTTGTACTGAAGCTTTTCACTAGCTGTCGGGGGGAGGGGGTTGAATTCCAGCGAGGCCGCCGAGTTTATGATAAATGGATCAAGCGAATAATGCAAAGCTGCAAAAACCCTCTACTAAATCCTAAGCCATTAGCCTCGAACAGTGTATAGAAAAAAGTGGACCACAGCATCAGAAGGCAGTTGAAATGTACGAAAGATGCCTCACTAACTTTCCTTCAGATAAATACTTCTACCGCCAAGAAATTCGAGTCCGCGGTTGATCAGCAAACGCAAGGACTCCACCGCCCCTCCCTATACAGCATTCACTCTTCCTGGTCGCAGTAATTACTCTTATGGTGGGGCGGAGGCGAACGTTGCTCCAGGAGACGGTAGAGAAGGGTAAAACCGATAGTTATGGCGTGAATGGCCGAGCAATTGTTGCGTCCGCGATGTATTCACGGCCATCAGTGATTCAAAGGCGGTTTTCTCATTACCAAACATGTCGCCAACCGTAGGAAAAAATCGATCAGCTCAAGATAGACTGGTGAAGCAAGCCACTTGTAGATCCGGTCCTGTAAGCACTGTAGCAGTGCGGAACCGACTGCGGTCTTCGAAACGTCGGCACTTCAAAAATTCGCCAATTTTCAATCCGGATTTCAATTTCACCAACCCGAGCACAGTATCGTATGCGTAATATACTCCCTGTGTTTCTTATTTCCCTTTCGCTCTCTCGCTCTGGTTCTGACCATGGTCCAGATATGACCTCAAAATGCCACAAAAACAAAGCTATGGCCACACCGATTAGGTATACTTATAGTCATTCCAGGTAGTTCCTGTAACCGGCCTTTTTGCATACATTAGCAACTACACACAATAGGCAAGAGATTCATGAAGCATGAGTGGTGACAAGGCTTATCTAGCACCCAGAATGGGAATGATACCAGTGCATTTTTTCCCTCACTATAGGTTCAGTCAAGCGCATTATCAATCCTATTTTCATAGAATTTAAAAGTTTATGACAACTACTAAGTAAGTGGGTCTGGTGGATTTTAGGGTTTTTTCTTGAATATTTTACTTGTGCGGTCAGCCTAATATATTCGAATTGGTGGGTTCCTTAGGTTGTAGTAGGCTGGACGGGTAACAGGGTCCAAAGGGTCTCGTAGATTAGGTATTTGGAGCGTTGGCTGTACTGAAAGTTGTACAATGAGGTTCACAATGGACGGGTGCTCTAACTAGTCGTCGAAAATGTCAGTATACAGCGGTGATACAGATTTGATGCAAATACTATGAGCTACAGTCCATACGGATAACTTCAGTAGCAACGATCGACCAATGACAATTCAGTAATGGGTAGAGGCGATGTTGGTAAGTCTGTCTATCGAGATGGTGCATAGAAAATGCCCAAGACGTTCTTACAGCCCAGGATTCTAGCTCTAAAATTCCGAAAAATGGTTTCAGCGCAGTCGTTAGTGAAGAACTAGCCGATTGCGGTACATATGTTAACTTGAGATTCTGGCTCCTGCCAATTCAATGCTTTCCTACGAGTGGGGGGGCAGGTAAAGACTGATTGCCGTTCAAGACCACGTCGACGAACGTTTATTCATTCATTTGCTCCTGTCTGAACAACAAGGCGTGTGGAGAAGAGGGTACGCGAACTCATATCCGCCTGACCTGGTGAACATCTGTTAGAGTGGCCAAGCGCGTCACCCAGACGTCAGACAGTACGAGGTCACCTGAGGCTAGTCCGACGCATACACAACGGTCTAGGTCATGCGACCGTCAAAGGGTCGACTAGACTAGGACGAAGAAGTCAGGCGGCCACTGGAGGCGGACTGCTACCGGAGCCGGCCGGGAGCCGAGTGAGGTCATGCGAGGACAGACGCATGCACGTGCATAGCGAGCATGCGCACTGAGAGAGCCAATGGGGAGCAATAACGGCTGTCCCTTAAATAGCGAGGCGCTAGCAGAACGGAGACTCTGTCGTGGACACGCTGCCTAAATGAGACTGCTGCTTAGACGAGGCCGACCACAGAGGACAACTGCTGGACACACGGACCAGAGTTGATGTACTAGTACCAGTGACAGTAAAGTACTAGTTGTTATCCCATCGTGTCTTCTCTTCCTAACACGCACTGGGGAACATAACCGGTGTTGACACAGGAACACACGCGGATAAAACAGTGGCGACGCAGGTGAGATAACCAGTGTTGACACAGGAACACACTCGATTATAACAATATCGATCAATTTAAAGCACACATAATCGATAGAAACCAGCAAGTTCACGACAAGGCAGCCTTTCAGATCATCTACTGAGCAGTAGCAAAATACTCTAAAAAGTTTCGCAAACGGCTGGTAGCAACAACGGAAGCAATGGCGATTCGGTAAGTGAATCCAGCGCCCTGTTGTCAGAAGACATTGATACAGGCAGTCTATCTTCCCTGGCACACTGCGCACATTCCTCATCATCTTCTCATACATCATGACAGATTAGCTAGGCATAGATGTCGACCGACTGTTCAATAAAACGTCACATCAATTTGCCCCCGCTTATCTGGTTTTCCGAATCCTCTTATCAGAATTCAGTTACGGCGCGGAACAATCGGCACCGCCATCTATCTCTTTGGGTGTGAAACAAACCAGGGTGAGACGCGGGTTGACGCGATACAACAGACGGTGAATGCGTGGGGGGGGGGCGAAATAATCACTGGCGACACGGCGGCAGAAGCAGGCCCACCACGGGCGACACAAGTAACAGTAAATGACAGGCTACGCACATGAAAAAAGCGGAATATAACGAGAACCCTGAACCGGAATATTCAGTCTCTGAAGGTGAGTGGACGAGAGAGGCACCTGAAATGTCAGAAATCAGAAAAATGTCCGCTTGAGTGAACGCTTTTGCTTCTTCTGAGTTGTCACCTGAAAATCGCATTCTCACTAATTATAACTGCATACAAACTCTGTAAATAACTTATGAGTTTGTTCCCTTAGTCACTGTAGCGGCCTAAAGGTGAATGATCGAGAGCATTGGGTTGCCAATCTGGCTTTTCAATTCTAAAACGGGAATTTTCGCAGCTCCTAATGAACCTTTTCGAGTTGATCACACGTATGGACATCTACGTTTCTCGACTTTCAACGGCCCCTTTTAAATAGGAAAGGAAGTGGCTGGATAACGTGGCTAATTTATCTACGAGAGTCATCACAAGCTGTGGGAAAAAAAGAGGTGAGATGCCCCAATGGCGAAAAAAGGAACCCTCAGCACCAACTCACTTGGTTTGGGTGAAATCACACCACCCTGCATGTCGACAGCGCTGGGGGCAGCAGCTACACTCTCTGTGGGTCCCAGGGTCCAGGAAGAAGCAGCTCTCGCAGGGAGCTCTCTGTTGAAGTTACTCGGTAAGTCCTCAGACGAGGCGAGGGGGTTGTAGGACGCGGGGGCCGCCATTACGGAAGACTGGGGCTGTTGCAGTTGTTGTTGCTGCTGCTGTGATTCTTTACCATTCACACGGCTACTCATCATACTGCTGCTAGCGCCGAGGTCAGAGGACCAACCCATGGCGTGGGAGCTGATGACACTCTCGTTGCGTCCGCCGTATCCGCCGTTCACACCGCCGTTGCCAAGACCATCGCCGAGGGAGTAGCCGGAGATGCAGGAGGCGGCACCATTGCCCAGGCCTGTGCTCATTGCGCTCTTTTTGTCGCTGCGCTTAATGTTACGCATTTTGCCCAGTCGGGATGCATGATCTCCACCACCGTGTGAGGAACTACGGAGGTACAAGAGTGGAAAATACGGGTAAAATATCAATTAATGGGCAGGTTTTTAGAGATTAGAAACTGTTGGTGATAGTGTGTGTGTCGTAGCCCATAGTTGGATCAGGAATCC
>JAYGXS010000008.1:752823-767541 GCA_036362985.1 Ligula intestinalis | reverse complement strand
CAACTGAATTCGCGTTCGTCACCAGCCATGTTGACATGTGAGGCAGCTGTGTTAGCGTGTCGAGTGCGATAGATGCTTCAAAAGTCTGTGGCGGTGGTCCTCTGCAGCGGTCGAATCGTGGACTTAATCAGTGTATGGTGAGAGAAATATCCCGGAGGAATATTACGCAGTGAACAATTGGTTAAAGCACGACCAATCGGCGATTTAATTGCTAAAAAATTATAGTATTCTTGAGCAAGTAACAGCATCTTCAGTTTTGTCCGAAGATTTTTGGGGACCATAAAATCAAGTATTTGCAAATCTAAGAACGTGAACTTGTGTTGTGACAGAGCTTGATTTTCACTCTACTTTTCAGGAGAAAAATCTCGCAATCACTTAAAATTGTACTGTCGGCAGCTTGGAGAAATCAATCCTCCGTAGAAAGGGTCAATATCAGTTCCTAACACCTGCAAATTTCAAGCCCTTTTTAGATTGCATTTATTAGGTTTTTTAAGGAATTGATGATAAGATGTTTCTTAATAACAATGATAATCATTAATTGGCAATTGGTGGCGACTGCTTGAATATTCCGGTTAGGGTAAGTATTACCGTTTTTTAAATGACCAACCTGAGAGAGTGGTAGAAAATATTTAGCATAGCAATGATACGGTGCTAACCTTCTCTCGAAATCGGACTGCATGAAGTCTGGTTTGCAGCATGTTCTCAATAAAAAGGTGTCCTTTTTGAACTTTAATTGAATGATTACAAATATCCACCGACTGCGGATTACCATATCACCATACGTTTGATAACAACATGCATTAAAACAGGCAGCCACTTGTTTTCGGAGTCAGTTTGAGTAATTATATGGCTTTAAGACCGAGTACTAGGTATCTGGGCCCAATTTTGCTATCGCCTGCGTTCACATTGCAATTTCAGTCAGAAGACTAAGCAAACTCAGGATTCGGGTATCAAAGAAAGCGTTGATGTTTTTAAGTGTCGCTTTATTACTCGCCAGCCTCAACAGACTGAAACAACGCCGTGACACATGTGGGGTTATAGTGAAATTGGACTCGCGGAGGATCTACCTCTCACCACTCCCACACCTGAACCCGATGTCAAAACGAAAGGTGAGATGACCAGAGATGGAGGATGGCGCAGGTGGCTGGCGCGACCAACATTAAACATGCGTACCAACACCACGTCTCGCTAGGTAGGCTCTCGTCTGGGAGCGACATAAAGGCCACATAAAGAAGGAGCCATTGAGCCTGACTCTCAAGCCCGGTCAGCTGCGGTGTCCAAGTTATTCCATCATCTGGCAACCCTCAAAGCCACAGCCCTTAGCGCACCGCGACAGTTTCAAGCGCATCATATAGTTTTTTTAATGAGGAACGAAGTGTGCTGAGGGTCGACCTAACTCTCTTCCCCACCACTAGCAACAGGCCAGTGCTTAGCTGATCGGTTGCCTGAGGTGAGATGGGCGCAGTCCTAAAGAGTAAAGGAAGTTGGAGATGAGCATTGTAGAGCAGGCGAAGGATGCAGAGAGAGAGAGAGAGAGAGAGAAGGAAAGGAAAAGCTAGAGAGGAAACAAGAAGAGAACGAGGACCTATTTCACCGTTCAGTGGAAGGATTCACCAGAAAAGTGCATGAAAGACAAACGTACTAGTTTCTAAGCAGATCAGACTCTGAGGTAAATAGTTAATAACTGGTGAATAGTTCTGACAGATATGGGCGAGCCTGGAATAGCTATTTCTGTCTCAACATCCAAAGGAGTATTCATCTGCCTACACTAATAGCCGCTGTGTGGCTGCTGGCGAGTCTCGGAGTGAGATTCAAGGCTGATAGTGGGACGCGGGAGTTTCGTTAATAATCAGCGAGCCTTTGCCAATACAAGCGAACATGCGAGTTCATGGAAGCAATTGAGAAGACGAAGAAGACTCGATCGCTGGGACAATACTTTTATTCGCCTTACATTTCGAAATCCGTCGCGGAATTATCATCAGAGACATGAGAAGCAGTAACGGCTTATGCATACACAGACGTTTGCAGTATTTATAGGATTCAGTCATTCCTGCAAACATACAGCGACAATTAACGTTAATTACCTTCTTGCTCGTGGATATTATGTTGGACGGCACGCGGGCTCTGGCCTGTTGAACTTTCATCACGGGCGGTGGGCTCGGGCGTGATGATTGCTCGGCCGTCTGGCTCTCCGATGTTGGCCTACGATGAGGCGGTGGCCTGCCCGTTCCTCTAAAGACGACTTGCTCTGGCCAAATTGATTCTCAGGATTGAATATGGATAAGGCAAATCGTTGCTTTTGTTTATGGATTGGGGACCCGTGAACCATGAATCAAGTAGTTCTTGGCTCACTCGATTGTCACTTCTTGCGAGAATTTTGGCCTCAGCAAATTTGAACGTGTTGCCGGGTCTAGTCGAATGAACCACAAATGGAGGCTTTGCATCATCTCGCCGCACTGCTGCCGCGTGTTCGGCGATTCGCGTCTTAATAAGTCTGCCAGTTTCTCCGACATAGTTGCTTTGTTCGTAACTGCACCAGATCCTGTAGACGACTCCAGATATTTCTTGCCATGGGAGTGGATCTTTCAGTTTTATTATCTGATGCCCTCTGGCTGAATAACTTTTCTGCATGCCTGCAAAATTTCCGCTTGGCCAAAACCTGGGAAGTGTGGTCGCTAGATTTCTCTGTTCAAGACAGTCTATCTTAGTATTACTTTAACACCCCCAACGTTAAATATACGCGATCCCTGTTTTCATTCAATTTACTCATTGACTTACTTCAGATGTTGCTACCACTGGCAGAGAATACGCCCCGTCACTCGAGAGCTTCTCCTCATCAGTGCTCAATAGAGTCTTCAACGCCTACGTTGCTAGTGTAAAGTCCGACACGCCGGGGCTTTCGCCAAAATGGACTTTCTGCAGATCTCCACGAATGAGCTTCCGGCCTGGACATGTGTCTTGGTGGTTCTTCGCCTTGGAGAGCTGCAAAGTAACTTTGAAGTGTTTTTATTCCTCTTGTTACTGTAGTTCCATTAAAACCTGTTTTCATATTACCGGGAAGCAGTTGATGTTGGTTGAACAGCAGCTGAAAAGTGTGCCAGTGTTAGGCAGAAAAAGAGTGCTTCAAAAGTTTACTTCTGGCTTCAATGACCTAAACGCTGAACGTGCTAATAGGAGTCATATTTGTTTGCACGGACCCCTATAGTTGGCAAATCGATGTTTAAATAATGTCGATAATGCCCCTAATAATCCTTCCAGTTACATTAATGTCTACAAAAATGTAGTGCTCTTTATTTTGCGATTCGAGCATGTAACCAGAGTCGGCGCACAAAAAGGTTATGAACAAGTAGGACTGGATAGTCAATGGATGTGCATGTGTTAACGACTACATTTGGCAGCCTGATTCCTCGCTAGAGTAATCAGTAAGCCTTCAAGGCATTCTTCCATTGGGTAACGGCAACTAAGGTTTTCAACAGAAACACCTTAAAAAATGCCTGCACACCTTAAGGATAGCCAGACTTGCAAGCATACGTTAGGTAGTATTGCCGACAAAGACAAGAGAGACTGCAATAGCCATTTCTAACTTATTAGCCAGACCCATGTGGCCTTTCACCCGGGCCTCGAACTCGCGACCTCTTTGATCAGAGTCAAACGCCCTAACCATTGGACCAAGAACTCGTTGTGTTGCCGCGTTAGGTTGAGGAATATGGACACTCATTAATGAACATTCACTCGACCGTCCACGGAATTCATCTGTCCCGCTCTGTCTTGGCTATTGATCGAAAAGAGACAATAATTCCTGAGAGTCTAATCCTGTTGATAAAAGGCTGCAGCAGCCTCTCTCGATTTTGACTCCTTATCTTCTGTTTACCTCATGAAGGTCCTTCGAACACTAAAATTATTTTTTCCGTCATATCCATCTTTGGATTTTCAGCTTCACTTCATTATCTCATTTTCTTAAAAAAAATGGCTAGTGGGAAAGTTTTGTGCAAACAGTAACCAGTCTTAGTCAAAATTCAACCAAACTGCTGACATACGCTTTTGATTAGAAGGAATATTTGAGTTGTGTTTTATTACAACCATCAAACTGTAGAATCCGAGATATTTTAGTCCTTCCACGGTGCCGGCTTTCGAAAACAGGTGTTTACAATTTCAAAAATACCCGCTGAAAGTGTAACAAGATAAACTGGTGAGCATACTTTCGCTTTCAGAAAATATACTTCGGGCCTGCACAGTTATATCATTATTAACTATGCGGGGTGATTGAAAAATATTGCGGTTATCGCAGTCATTGGGGGAGGGACAAATTTGAGGTCAGTGATCCGATTGGGGTCCGTGGCAACTGGCAGCCGAGAACGATGATCAGCTGCGATTGGTTGCATTCACAAATTTCGTCAATGGCAACTGCGGCACATTTATGGAGTTCTTTTGAGCGCACAGGATGGGTTGGCGTAATCTGACAGCAGCTGCTTACGTCACAGCTACCAGCCGCTGCCTAGTGAATATCAGATAGGTTGAGGGCACCCCGCATATCACTCGGAAAGTATTTCTGGCATCCACGCGATATTCTGGGTTAACTATATGAGTTAGAATGGAACTGTTCGTGCTCCTTATTCAACCCTTTCCTAGATATGCTAGAGGAGGTTCTCCTAGTCGTTTTGACAAACGCTGACTCGCGCGACCAATATATTATGCCCCACAGGAGCATGTTAATTAATAGATGGGCTACCAGTTCGTTCTTGACGTAAACATATAGGATGCGAGTAGTTCAAAACAGCAAAGCTTTAATAGTCGCACACAGTAATAATGACTCTATAATTAGCATGGGCATTTTCCCTCAATTCTCGACGCCGATTATCATTGCCGGTAAAGACACCAGATGCAGGAGTGGTCATTTCTGGTTTATTAGCTGTAACCAGCCAATCATATCCAACCCCAAGTGGGGCACCACCCAAATCTCGAACCCGCGATATTTTGATTGGAAGTTCATTGTTACAACCATCGGACTCGGCGCTTCGAGCATATAGTAAAGAAGATATGTTCTAAAATATTCTGTCTTGACAAACTATGTCTTATTAAAATTTGTTACCTGAATAAAATATATCTTTGGGTTTCATAAAAGTATGCCATTTTGAAATTTGTTAAGATCATGAAATGTGAAATTTGAATTTGGCCGTTTATTACAGCTCTTTCTCACGTACGCTATACAGTAAACATCCATTACAAAATGATCTGTGTCATACATGATGCCTTAAAGGAGAAGGTACCATTTTTTTCGATTGAAGATATCAGATCGGACTGAAAACCAATCGATCATCACAATTTACTTAAAACCCAAATATGCCGCCTCTCTGCATTTGTTTTCTTCAACAAATCTTCAAATTAACGAACATCGAAAGGCATTCGACAAATCCAAACTAAACAAATAGTCATTTTTGTCGAACGTAGTTTTTGCCAAAAAGAAATGAATTCAAATACCGGCCATCTGTCCCAACTGAAAGACATCAACATTACACTGCACGAAAATCAATAGTATGGAAGTGATTAAAGTGTTATTTAATGCGTTATGTCCGGTGGGTTTAAGTTCTATATCTTTTCAACTACAAGATAAAAAACTTTAAGTATTTTGAATCCTCGCTCCAAGTCACCTTATTTTTCTCCTTTTAGAGTGCACCTCCAGAGTTGAATGGAAAGACAACCGCTCCGCCCAGTGTGGATGTCTTTTATCGTCTCGACCTGGAAAATGGAGAAGTTGGAACAAATATCTTCCGCCTTCACTTCTCTGTCGAGGAATTCGGTGTGTCCCGTTTTTGCCGATGCACTTCTCCTTTCTTTGATCTCGAAAATACGCCAGAAGGGGTCCTTAAACTTTATTTGGAGCAATAAGTGAATTAAAAATAACTGTTTAAGCCTAAAAATTTCTAACTCTCGACTAGCGAATGTACTACGTTAAAACAAATTCGAAATATCTCAACCCAACTTTACTTGTTACCACTGAAAAAGTTAACCTGCACTTTTATGTACTCCTTCAAACGGACATTGAACAGTCAGAAATGACCAATTCAATAAAGCAGTAAATAATCGGAAAATATTGGGCAGTTGTGTTAGCTAGTGGAAAATCATTTTAGTCATACCCGTAGAAGATGAGAAGAAAGGACGAAGGCATGGACCGAAATGTTTTCAAACTGAGGTTTCGGACAACTGCTTGATTCTATCGTCAGAGTAACGCTGTGATTGTTCCCACTTATCGGGACTTTTTCAGGCTTGTCGAATGCCTGGTATTATAGCCGTGCTCGACACTGACTTTGACCTGCCTGTTCACTACTGACTGACTGTGAGATAGACAGCTAGTCGTTTCACTACTCGCAAACTGTGCACGTACCGGGTTACCTGCAGCTAGGCTAACGGAATAACCCACCTTCCCGGGTATGGTAAAAAGGCCCGTTGGCTTACTGTTCAAGTACCAGTCACTTACTTTATCAAAGTAGGTTTGCTTTAATGAAATTTTCTAACATAATTTGCCGTGAAAGGGATTATGAGTTTAAGGGTTACGGCTGGAAGTATGATTTTAGAGGTAGCTTTAGGGCTTCAGAGTCGCGATTATGGTCGGTTTTGCGTTAGAGTTTTCAAGCTTTCGGTGTTTAATTTAAGGGTTAGATAATGGGGTTAGTGTTAAGGCTGTGTTGGAATTAGGAGTACGGACGGGTTCGGCATTAAGCCGTTAAGTAGATGTTCATCCAGTTTCCGTTTAAATGTATCTGTGGAGTTCGCCATTACGACCTCCTCGGGCAGTCCGTTCCAGACACCGATGAATCGTTGTGAGAACGATTGCTTGCGGACTCCTAGACGGGGTAGGGTTCCCCGTAGTTTGAGGGAATTCCCACGGAGGTTGGTTAAATTGGCGAAAGCGATGAAGTCATCAAACTTCAGGGCACACTCCCGATTCCTCACGAGGCGGTACGTCTGTATGAGGTCGCCGCGGATTTGTCTATACTCAAGGGGAAACCGTTAAGTGCTTCTAGTCTACATTCGTAAGATGAAGACTTTAGGCCCTTCACAATTTTTGTTGCCCTTCGCTGAATTCTTTCCAGCATCTGGTTATCTTTGTGCAGCCATGGTCGCCACGCTTGAACGCCATACTCCAGATGTGAGCGAATAAATGTTCCATAGATTTTGCCGAATAGTTTTTTGTCTATGTCGACAAAAGTTCGCTTAATGGCTAACACAACACTGTTTGCCCTCTTGGCAGCCCTAGCACACTGTAAAGACGGCTTCAGGGATGGCACAATAGCCATACCCAGATCTTTTTGTTCATTGACGTTCGACAGGCACCTTCAATCCAGTACATTGTTGTGTGAGTTATCCGTCGCGCTAACTTTCTTCGTCTTGAGTCGCAATGTGACACACTTCTCAAAGTTAAACCGCATTAACCATTTTTGGACCATTCACCTAGGCGGTCAAGTCCTTCTTGCAGAGTGTGTTCATCATAAGCGTTTCTGATGGGTTGCCATATCTTAATATCATCTGCAAACAAGACTCCATTACTGACCAGTCCATGCCTACAGTTGTTGACGTAGATTAGTAACAATAGTGGCCCAAGAACGGAGCCCTGAGGCACTCCACTCGCAACTGGCACTGAAGAGGATTTTGCGTTTCCAACGCACACGGACTGCGATCGGCCTATGAGAAAATCTCCTACCCAACTTAGTAAATTGCCCCTTATCCCGAATTCGCCAACCTTTTAGAGTAGCCGTTGGTGAGGGACACTATCGAAGGCTTTTTTAAAGTCTATGTAAACAAAATATACGGGGGTATTTACGTCTAATGACTTGGACCACTGCTCCATAGAATAAAGCATATTGGTCAGGCAGAAGTGGTTTCTTCGTGTTGGGCACCATCAAAGACGTCTTTTTCTTCGAGGAACTTCAGAGTGGCCTTTTTGATGATCCCTTCCATAACTTTGCAACAGATGCAAGTTGGGCTCACTGATCGATAGTTGTTCGTGCTGGTTCTGGATCCACACTTGTGAATAGGGTATATGTATCTAACTAACACAATCTTTCCTTTCTCCACCATTTTGCACCAACAGCAAAACAGTCTCAAGACGATCAAAGATAAGCTAAGACTATATGATTAAGGAGTCTATTCAAGCACAAGGTTCAGGAAACTGTCAATATAGGTGCCACACAAGAGAATTCAGGCGATAGTCAGTTCAGGCAGTAAGAGGATTGCTTGCTACCGCTAATTAATAAAACTCCATTACGCGTTGTCATACGATCTGCATCGGGATTTATGTACAGGGTCAATCTGCTGCAGAAATGGCTGCCTTCCGTATTAGGTTCAAGTAGGGTGCACTTAGGGCTTAAAGTAGGGATTCGAGTATGAAATTTCTTCCTTGACTTGGACCGAAGCCAGCCAAATCGGGGGGCTGACCTCTTCAAACATTGTTGGCCGTATTCACAATTCAGGGGCTTAAACTGGGCAATCATTTGACCAAGCTAACATTTTATACGATCCTAACATTGCCTGCTTCATTAAAGGAGACAAATGCAAGCTTGGGTCTTTTCAAATAGTTCAACCTAGTCTAGAAGGTCATAACCCGTCCTTGAGTTCAGTTGACAAGGGGCTACTGGTAAAACTGCTAAGAATCTTATTGCAAAGTGATGTGTTAATTTTTATGGATACCAGGGGAATATCTAGGATTTTTTCCCTTGTCTTACAGGACTCTTGGAAATTAACATCATCTTCTGGATGACTTCGGCGGGAACTCTGTTCCTGGGAATCTGGCTGATATGTAAGTTGCTGGAACATTTTCCATTCATTATAAGAACTATTTTAATCTACTTCGACTCATTTTCGTTACTTTGTGCCAATTAAATGCGCAAAGGATATAAGAGCCGTAGGGTTTTGACAGTTTTCCTGATTAAACATACGTATCTTTCATGGGAGTCTAGTGACTGCACGTTTCATACATGCAACATCAGCACACGGTAGAAAAGTCAAGGAAATAAGGTCGCAGTTGTGGAAATCTTTTGTCAAGTATTTTGCGAATGGGATATTTTTTGCTCTCAGTACTGTGGCGGACATCCAACAATTCTGTTCCCAGCGTTCAAAATGCTCGCTCCCCCAAAGTCCAACTTCGTCATAAACAACTGCTCCAATGTTTTCATTCACTAGCGCTCCCGGCCCCGACATTTGATCTCGCAGCTGCTTCTGGCTAACTGATACCCTAATAGCAAAGCGAGCTTGAAACGAGCTCGTTTCGAGCTGGCTTACTCGAAGAATCGAGATAAAATCGAGCTCGTTTTTGCCGCCTGTTCGAGCTCAAAATCAGTTCCATCCGAGCTCGCGTTAACGCGCGTAAACCTTGAAAATTCGAATTTCATTTTTCATCCGGACAGGGGTTACCTCTTTTTCTGCGAAAACGCTTCATTTTTTTGAACCGCAGTGAAATATTACTTTTTTGATGACTGTTTTTTATTAATATGTATATTGATATATATTGGGCTTGAAATATAATGTTACAAAAAACAAAAAATAAGTTTCTTTGGGCACTTTTTCAGAATTACTGACTACCCAAACGCAGCACTGCGGAGTTCATGGACGGTACTGGTAGCCCGTACGGCCCTGGCGCTTCATCGTCCTCATCATTGCGTCGTATGTCTGGAAGGAGGAAATTCAGAAAATTTAGACGTATATATGGAAACTTTATATAACAGCGAGTGACAAGGCTAAGTTGACTCACCAATTTGGCTTGTGGATTGTCGACACCACCCACTATGCCACTGATGTTGATCGTAGGCACGTTTTAAGGCAAGTGTTAAAGCCTTCGGTATCTCAATCCTCGCGACATTGAGAACTCAGCATTCCTGTTTCAGTACCTCTGCTTTGAAGATTGTCATAGCAGAAAAGGTATTTTTTACCGGTGACAATTGGATAAAGTGCAGAGTTCTCAAAAGACGTCTGATGGGCCAAGTGCCCGTGAAAACTTAACCAATCTGTCACTTCATAGGCAAATAGGGATTTTAAAACCTTATCGGCGGACAGGGAGAGAGTGCTGCCAGATACGCCGGAGAGGTGTGCAACCTGGGAGTTGTAATATTTAAAATGGTACCTACCAGTTGACGTCTCGTTGTCGCGTCCTGAGCTGAGATAAGTAGATGATCCAAGTCTTCCCTGGAGTGAATCCTTTGCAAGACCGGTGGCGGTACATCATTGGCTATAGAAGTGGAGCTATTTCCCGCTTGCTGAGCCTCACGAATGAGTTTCAGTTCGCTAAAAACTGTCACTTTCAAGCTTTGTAGCCTCCGTACCACCCGTCTGAGGTATTACGCTAACGCGCGCAATACTATTAGGGTAACAGCTGCGCCAGCGTCCTCTGTCCTTCGGCGTTTCGGTGGCCCAATACAGTTGACCTTAGTTTATTCAATCGTGTACATACGTGCCCCCACACCCGCGTCCAAACAAGTATGCCTACCTAAGGTCCACTTAACACGCCACCTCGGTGGCCATGGGGCCTTTTCAGGCGATACCCCTTCGGGCAATTGCAACACACCAATAACAGAACACTTGAACATGCTCCGCAATCCTACTCAAACAGCTGCCATCACTGTCTCATGCTCTCTCGGGTCTGGCTGGACGCAATCAACCCATGCACTGGCTTCTTCAGTGGTCACTGCTGCTCAAGACAGCAACACAGGGTTCTGTACCTCATTCTAGTGACTTCTGCCTTTTACTTTCTACCTGGGCATTCGGCCTGATGATTGTAGTGAACCGAGTACACCCACTACTTAGTCCACTGTAGTACTCTAGCTGGACTAATATTCCTGATGGAATTCAGAGAAGAACATTGAAGTTACATTTAAACGTGGCAGCAAATTAACTGATTTCTATCTCGTGAAGAGCGATCGTTCGATGTTATCATCTTGCTTGCCAGAAGGCTGGATTTAACCCTCGCCCCCCCCCTCCCAATTAGTTATTGTTTTAGTTTCCGTCAATTAACATCAAAATAAGTTCTTTTTATCTAAATGGCTTGATCAGTGGGATGTTCCAAATTAATATATATTTACACAGTCGTCTTGCTTTTCGAACTTTTTAGTGATTGCCTGCAAAGCAAAGGACAGAAGGCTGCCCCTCTACCTCTTCGGAATAATTCTGCTGTTGAACTTTTGCAAATGGCTCTTTTCTCTGACATGGGTCTTCCATCTAGCCAACACTGGCGTTAAACTCACTGTTGCTGAAGTCTTAGGTAATTTATGCACGATTTTGCCTACAAAATTTCAGCTTATACCTATTTACTGAATTGCATATTTTTCGTCACGGTATCCATCATTTTTGAAACAGGTTATCAATGGGACAAATTTTTCCCGCGCTCAAAATCGTAGGTCTACTTAGACCATATAAGGCTGCCTATTAGACTACCATTAAAATATTCATTTTTTGTCATTTTAAGGATTGTTCCGTTGGCTCGGTGACCAATCCTTCGTCCAAGCTCAAAGTAGTTTACTTAAGTCAAAAATTTACTGTCAGAAAAAAGGTCCGATCGCCAAGAAAATTTTCAGAAGTGAAATGAGAAAATAATATTTACCTCAGGCTTTCTCGGCATGACCGACATGCAAACTCACAATCTCAGCAGCCCTTTGGAACCTGGAGGCTAGAGGCCTGTGTTGTGTGTCGTAGCCCCTTGTTGGATCAGGAATCCCCACCGGAGTACAAACTGGTTGTAGTTGGAAGACGGAGAAAAGCCGAGAACCCAACCAATTTGACCCAAAAGTTCGTGAGGGTGATTTGGGTGCCTGGCCGGGAACTGCAGGCAAAAAGATGCTGACAGTTATGCGGAGAAACGCCACAGTTTGGATAGTTGTCAAGTATGGGAAGGTCGAATCAGTGTTGGTACTGCCGAAGGAGCATTGAGTAGCCATCACATAGTTGAGCCAAGGTATAGCAAGTGACCCTCGGGAGTTGATATTCTGAGGCCAAAATCGGAAGCCTGTGTTGTGATCATTACAAGTAAGACTCAAATAGAAGTGGCGTTTAGGCTAGATCTTTCGGCTACAGGATGCAGTAAGCATGTTCTGCTTCTTCTCATAACACCCAGCAGGAAGACGCATAGCTATATAAAGACGTTAATCAATATCATCGGCCCGTACTTTTCGGTCGCTGTGGGATACTTGGAAGCACCAATGCAACAAGAAACATTCGTTATCCCGGCCCAAAATCGTACAAAATCTGCACATACAGTATGGCCCATATTTCAGACAAAATTCCGAAAGATTGATAATAACTCGTAAAACTTGTGATATTTGCTATCGTGCAGCTTCCTCTTACATCATTTTATTCACGTCAGAATGTCGGCTCTTTGATGAGTTTCTTTCTGACCGCTTATAATATATATATATTCGGTAAAAAAATGAAACGTGTCGATTTGCGCTTGCCTTATTAATGCAAGTATGTTTTATAAAAGACATTCACAACATTATTTTTTTCTTATACCCGTTTGATCGAAAATTCAAATTTTATTGTCCATTCATAACGTATCGGTAGAAGTTAAATGTACTTCCTAGAATAATATGTCAAAATACCATCCTTATTAAATACGGGACTAGTGGTAATGAAGAGTACAACACTGGGGCATTAGAGAGAAAAATGTGTATATAACGAAGTACAGCTAATAAAACTAAAAAATACGAATAATTATATAAATACCCAAACGTTTGACAACAAAAAAGTGGCCGTTAATAAAATATGCAACTAGGCAAATATTGGAAACTGCTCAAATTCATGGAATAACGCAAATAAATACGAATTTCCAAGATAAAGTGAAGTAACGTAAAAAATAAAATAATAACCGTCTGTCACAAATAAATTTAAAAGTACACCACAAACTAACGTACGAATAAAGTAAACTAACTAGGGAAATCTAATAAAGAATAAAGTAAAATAACCAAGTGAAGAACTAACAAACCAAATCTACGGTCTACTAACTAGGGTAAGGTAAAATTAATATGCTGAATAAACTAAATTAAAACAAATCGTAAACAAAACATATAATGAAACATAAAACTGAACTGAAAATGAAAATAAACACTGAACTGCAGTATCTATTATTTATACAATTTTTAAAAAATCGAGGTAAAATAAACTAGTGCAGATGTGAACTTGAAAGGCAAGAAAATATGGCTGATAAATCTAAGAGTAAACGAAAATATTAACTGAAACTGAACTTTATTAAGACAGCGTGGATCTCACCCATACACAAAAGTAGGAGTCGGGCATCCGCAAACAACTGCAGGCCGAGAAGCCTAAGACCAAACAGAAAAGTAGCTCGATTATTTGTAGGCAAAAATTAGGTATAAACATGCGATCATTTGAACAATTTTGGGACGTAAAACTAACTTCTATTAAAGTATATTTTCTGCCCATTTCTTAATGCTGCTTATGAAGTATACAAAATTGTCCTGTTCGGTTGCAACCTTTTAGCATAGAGGAAGGTCCAATTTCCATCAGGCACAATTTGTCCAGTATTCGGCAACCCTCAGTACAAGTGTAATGGCAGGTTTGGTTCTAATTTATTTGGGATTGGAAACTTTTTCTAATAGCACGATCTGAAGACCACGCACTTTTCTGTCAAGTGAGTCCGATCGAAATTATTCATGATGGAGTGAAAGTGACAGGGGAGACCGGAAGATCCATTTCTGACTGATTAGTCTTCTCCAGCCAGCACTGCCCAAGCTCAGGTGTGGATCCCCTGAAATTCAAGTGGAAGACCCTTTGGTCATGAAGTGTAATTCTCTACCATTGAGCTACACACCCGTTGCGATCAGGAATAGGATGAACTGTATGACGTTCGCCGATCTGTTTGGGGAAGACGCTCGCCCGTTTTGCCTTGGAGTTCAATCTAGAGCACTCCACTGGTTCATATAGTACGAGTCGCTATGTGAATGCCTGCGAGGGCTCTAGACTGAGCTCCAAGGCATAAACACACAGGCATGTTCCCTAACCCGATCGGCCAGAATATTCATATTCATGTTTTATCTGGAATACGTTGCATTTATAATTGACTGGAAAAGAAATCTGAAACAGCCAAACTACTTAGGGAGTCATTTTTTACAGAATGCAGTTGTTGCAGACGAACAGAAACACCGAAAGGATTTTATCAGAAGCTAGTATTCTGCAGTTACTGAAATCCGTTCACCCGACCACAAGCAGTTTGTAGTATAGACAAATATTATTCCTGGCAAATACAAGGGAGGCTGGAATAGCCATTTCTGGCTTAGAAGCCAGTCATAACCAGACCCTAGTGGTGTCCAACCCGAGCCTCGAACTCAAGACCTATGTGATCTGAGTCAAACGTCCTAACCATTGAGCCACCAGCTCGTTGTCCTGTCAGTTGCAATCGCGAGTTCAAAGCTCAGGTGTGAAGCCACTTGGGACTGGGTATGACGGCTTGATGACAGCTAATAAACCTAAAAATGGCCATTACCGCCTCCCTTGTCTTTGCCGGCAATACTATCTACCAGCGCAGACGTGTCTCAGACCTGTTTACGATTGCCTATAACTAAGGATTCCCGACGGAATCCGAAACGACAGGCAAATAAAACTCTCGTCCCAGTGATCGCATCTTCGTCTTCATTTGCAGTTGAATAGGAGGTCGCGAAATTATATGACGGAAATAAATTCTGCTAGGCTTGTGATCATCGTCTTGTTCAATGTCCTTAC
>JAYGXS010000008.1:697782-737823 GCA_036362985.1 Ligula intestinalis | reverse complement strand
AAATGCAACAGCTTGCCCACTTCATATTCGGTGCTGAAGCTCAACTTAGTGAAAGCAAGCCACCGCGGCATCCTACAATAACACCGGTGGGCCAGATAGCTGAGCAATCATCATGCCCGAGTCCACTAGACGTGATGAAAGTTCAGCCGGTCAGAGCCCGCATGCCAGTCAACAAGCTATCAGGACACAAGTGGGCAACTATCATTAATTTTCGTGATATGTTTGCAGTAATGACTGGGTCCTATAAATAGTGGAAATTCCTGTGCATATGTCTCCCGTTTCTGTTACTGGTTTCTGATCAAGTCTCTGCTGAATAATCTGCGACGGATATCGAAACATCAGGCAAATATATGTGTTGCCCCAGCGATCGAATCATCTTCTTCTCAATAACCACTTTATTCCCAGCCTGCGAACGCAAACGCGTTGATTCTTATTCAAAACTCTCCTTAGTTGTTCGCTGCCCTGAACCCTATGGGATATTGAGGCCTATGGCATGCCAATCGTGAAAAGAGCACTCTGAACTTCTACGCGTCCGTTGGAGATTGATCGTTTCCTGTGCGAGAATCTCCTCAAGGGAGCGTCTTGAATGTGTGCGACTGGGCGCACGAGTAAGCAAGACACAATACTGCCGCGTACGCTGATTGGCTGTCTAATTTTACGCGCGTGCGCTTATTCCGCGGCTACTTCTTCGTTCATCCTTAGGCCATTACTATATTGCAGGGGCTTAAGTTAGTTTAACCCTAGTAACTGCGATCTTCAGGCACGGTTCCTTAGGCGAAGAGAATTCATGGGGACACGGCGGTAGGAGGAGTTTATTCTGTACAGAAGGAATGGGAGGAAATTGACTGTCAGACGACCACAAGATAAGGAACGGCGTCGAAAGGGATGTCTGCGCGGCAGCCGTCACAGGAGGTCCTCTGTGAGTTGGTCTTCGATTGGCTCTTCCAGAAGCAGTGAGCGTTCATAAGTGCACTTCGGCTTGAGCTTGTCACAACAAGCGTTCATAAGTGTACTTTGTGTGCAGCTAGTCAATACGACTCCAAGCAGTTTCCGTCCTCTGTAACAGTGCTGTACGATAATCAGTTAACCCACATTCACATTGTAAGTTGTCCAGCCTGACCCAAGACAGAACTGGCCATGTTAAATATGTTTGTCGGCATTTTTTTCTTATATAAGAGCCCTGAATCATATTAAAATTTAACTAGGAAAGAACATGCTCCCGTGTAGTTTTCCCTTGACGCGTCTATATCTGCGTAGGTAGACATCGACCTCGACGGCATTTTATTTGCTAAGGTCAAGGAGGAGGAATGGCAGCTAGGTTTTACAGACATCTTGCTGTTAGATAAAACTAGACTGACTGAGAAGTTGACCCAAGTCTCCGACGCTGGCCAGTCTGATGACTGAGATAATACACCTCCAGAGAGGAAGCCCAAAACATCGGTCTCAGCTGAATGCACCTGTCTTGATCTTCTGGTCTCAGACACACTGAGAAGATAGCTCCGCAGCTCTGGCTGATCGAATTCCAATAGTAAGTATGCGATTCACCGGCTACGTGACCTCTAAGTTGAAAACCTGTCTCGTGCTCTCCGGACCTCGGGTGAGACGGTAAAACACTGGGAGGAGGGGAGAGAAAGAGAGAGTGCGGTAGCTTCTGCTAAAAGCCAACTATTCCTTAAAACCAACTCGCGCACAAGTCACTGTAACCGCAGCAACCTATTTAGAGCATATGTTGGACATAATAGAAATTGATGGTCGAACTGCTGTGTGCAGAACGGGGGATAATTGGCCCCTCACAAACCAATCAGGACGCTCGGTCGACACAACGCTATACAAAGTGAATTGATCGACTTTTAACGGCTACATCGCTCATGAGCGCTTCATATCAGCCGGGTATTTCCAGTGTAATCTGTGGGTATCTGCTAGTCTGTGTTATCCGTGCATAGATAGCGTGACCGTCAAAACCACCCCAGTGTAACCCGGGTGTTCACACTATCACCTACGTTGAGGATGAGGAAGTCTGCGAGTGTATATTCCTATCTGATATGCTAATTGCAATTATAGAGCGCATGCCCTATTGCCCACTTATTGACATAGTTACGGAAAAATAATAAGTCTTCAGTGAGAAGAAGACAACTCGATCGCTGAAACAATGCATTTATTCATCTGGCGTTGATAGGATTAGTGTATTCTGAAGCAGGTTGCTCCACTATTAGACAGGCGAAGTTCTGTAAAATTCAAACTAGAGTTAGATACTGTAGTTAGTCTTAAGTTGGCCTGAAAACAGCAAATGACACTACCTTACGACATAAAGGCATATTATAACTGAGGCAATTATTAAATAACGTTTAGTTAACCCATCAAGTTAGTATTTGTCCCGATATAGCTTGCGACTGCATACTAGGTGCAGACCGAGCAACTGAGATCCCGCCTCGACGAAAACTCCTGTTCTCATTTATGAACATTCACCCGAACGCTAACGGCACTCATCCGTCCCAATCTGCCTTGGGCCCCACCAGACGTCCTGACAGCCGTGACAGCTGGTAGTATAGGCAGATAGCATTACCGGAGGGACAGATTAGTTCCGTTAGCGGTCTTCTGAACGTTCATCAATGAGTGCCAATGGTTTGACTCTGATCAAAAAGGTCGCGAGTTCGAGGCTCGGGTGGGATGCCACTTGAGTCTGGGTATGGCTGGCTGACGACGGCTAATAAGCCAGAAATGGCCATTCCAGTCGCCCTTGACTTTGCCGGAATACTATCTGCCTACCCGTGTTCTACCAGACACAGTTAAAGGCGATAATAGATGACATACTCGGTGGAAAGTTTATTGCGCCGTCTAGTTCCCCTTAGCCGTCCTAATCATAAAGAAAGACGGCATCCTGTGGTTAGCCATTGTCCGTCGCAAGCTGAACGCAGTGTTGGCCCAGACTGACGAAGCCCGAGATGCTCATTCGGGGATTCTCGACGCTAGATTTAGTCGCCGGATGTTGGCAGGCGGAAGTCAGACCATCCTACCCTAAACAAACTGCCTTCTACGTTTTTTTCTCAGCACTACATGAATTCTGAATCATGCCCTCTGATTTGGCTAGTTTGCCTAGTATGCTCCAAAGACTTTTGAACCAAGTCTCACACAGCTCACCCAGAAGACCTGTTTGGCGTATCTTGATGGCATCATCGTACATGGGGAGGGCATTGAAGAGCATAATCGGTTCATGTGCCAATCGTCGATACACCAAACTCCCATCGCCTTCACATGCGTTTGTGAGTGTGAATACCAGAAGACCTATTCGACTAGTCAAGGGATGCCATCCAAATTTGGAATCGACCAATATCGTCACCCAAGTTCTTTCGGATACAATTCGCGTTACCCAGGATCACTAACTACTCGGCCCAGAGTTCACAGCCGACTTTAACCGACTTAAACTTGACGACCACTGCAGACGGAAGATGATGCATCAGATGGTTACAAACTTCTCCACACCGTCGTTATCCTCTGCACCCAGGGATGAGCCCAGTGTTCACGCAAGCGAACCCGCATCATCTTCTGCTCTCTGATGACGAATCCGCGACGGATCTCAAAGCATCAGGCGAATAAAAGTCTTGTCCCAGCGAATGATTCGTCTTTTTCTTATTTCCTTATTTTGAGGTATCTTTTGACGAATATTTCAAGACATTACCCAAAACTTCAACCAAATAAACATGGTAAAACTGGTCGAAATCGGTGGTCAAACGATCAGCATTTCGACAGTGTCCCATTTCGACAGGGGTTCCCAAGCAGCACGCCTTCACGTTGGTGGAACTGACTGTTCTCATCTCCGGATGGACCCATCTCCAAATGGACTCATCTCCGGGCGGACCTATCTCCATATGGAGCTATCTCCGGATGGACTACAGCAAAGAGCTGCACTTCCTTTACCCCCCCCCCATACCAAAATTTGCCAGTATACATGTTTCTATTTCTATATCGTTTTTTCGAGAATGGATCTTCCTCATCCGGCGAGATTGATCCGAACCCTTCTTCTTATTGCCGGCGTCGAGCCCAATCCGGGACCTGCTCAAGGATCCATCAGATGGTTCTGTTCCACCTGCGCCAAGCAGATCTACCCAATCCAAGCTTGTGTCCTGTGTGTGTGTGTGTGCCTTGCAATAACTGGCAACACTTCCACGCAAGAGGCACTAATTGCTCGGATCTCACTTCCATCCACCAATACAGCGGCTCATCATACAGGTGCATAACCTGTCGTAATCCACGAACTGGGCCGGCTCACACTCCTGTAGCCTCACTGCCACTACCACCTATGCCGCGGTCCGCCACGACTCAGGCTGCGTCACAACAACCCTCAGTACCGCCGCCGCTTATGTCGCTGACCGTCCCAGACGCCTCGCCACTTTCTGACCTCAAAATACTGCAGCTGAACTGTAATGGCCTTTCTGGGAAAACAGATGAGATCATTTAACGCCTGTATGATCATGAAATCAAAAAAGCGGCTCTCCAGTAGTCAAAGCTGTCAGCGAAGTCGAAGGTCCCACGTTTCCCGGGCTTTGCCGTCATTCGAAGAGACAGAGCTCAAAACGCCGGTGGTGGACTGGTCACCTTGGTTCACCAAAGTATCAAATACCAGGAGCTGACCTCTGCAGCAACATCCGCGGACTCGCCACTGGAAGAGCTCAATGTACAAGTTACCATTGGGCCGTGCAGTCTGACTGTCCATAACCTATACATTCCTCCACAAAGCAGTTGTGATGCCAACTTCAGACCACCAATAGTCCACATGCTAACGGGTGATTCCAAACTCATCTTGGGGGACTTCAATGCCCATGATGACTTATGGTTCTCTAACCTTTCCTGTACTAGAGGTGCCTCACTAGCTGAGGAGATCGACAACACCAACTTTGGGGTCCTCAACGCGGATGGAACGTCCACGAGACTCCCTCATTCAGGTACTTGCGCTAGCCCTGACATTTCTATCGTCAGTTGCGACCTATTACTATCTTCCACATGGGACAGTCTATGCAAACTGAGCTCTGACCATCTCCAGATAGTTATCACAATCAGCACACAGGCTTCCCCGATTCGTAAAGCTCGCAAGTGCTTTATGAATCTACGTAAAGCCAACTGGCCCGGTTTCCTTAGTGAAACGGAGAATTTCTTTGACCAGGCCCCTTGCCCTCCAGATGTCCGCCAGGGTGTATCGATTTTCAATCACATCATGCATACCGCCTCTAAGCACAACATTCCTGCGGGCAAGGCCTTTGATCCCATCCCAGGATACCCTACCAATCCGGCCACCTTATCAAGAGAACGTGACGTCACGCGAGCTCAAAACCCCCAACACCCGTCGTTACCGGCCATGACCTTAGAGATCTCCCGACTGGTCAATGAACACAAGAGGCCCCTATGGCAAGAAAAGCTAGTCACTTCCTCCAGCCGCACCAACACCAGCAAGTTATGGTAAACAATCAAATCTATCGGTAGAGGGGCACCTGCTCCTCCCAACCAGGTTATCAAATTCAATGGTATACCGAAGAAGACCGACAGAGACATTGCCAACCAAATCAATGTGCAATTCACCACGTTTGCAGTCCATAAATCCTCGAAGAATTCGAGGATCGTCAAACACAGGTCTTGCCAATCTTTATTGATGCCGCTCCAGTTCTCAGCTCATGATAGCACAACCGCGATTAAGCGAGCTAAGAACAATAAGGCGTTTGGACCGGACGACATTACGATGGTACACCTAAAACAGCCATGACCCATAGATGTCGAATTCTTGACCATGTCATTTAATCTGTCTCTAGCCACGTGCCATATAACAGCTATCTGAAAAATGGCCCATATCCTCCTCAGCCACAAAGCGGGTAAAGACTCCGCTGTCTCTGACAGTTACCGCCCGATCTCGCTTCTCAGCCCGGCCGTGAAAATACTTGAGCGTCTTATTCTCCCCTCGCTCAATAGACATGCCAACCTCCAAGAGCACTAACACGGTTTCAGAGCTTTCCACTCTACGACGTCAGCCCGACGTGTCACGGACCGCATTGCATGTGGTTTCAACAAAACAAAACCTGCGGACAGAACAGTAATGATCGCCCTCGACCTTACTCAAGCTTTTGACTCGGTTAACATTGACGCCTTGAGGACATCTCTCATGGATTCGTCTCTACCGAAGGAGCTCCGCAGATGGCTGAACTGCTATCTCCGTGGCAGACAAACGCGAGTCGAATTTTCGGGCACGCTATCAAAAGCCTGCAGCTCTAGGACAGGAGTTCCTCAAGGTTCTGTCATTTTGCCAACGCTATTCAACATCTACATGGCTGACCTCCCGAATCCCCCCCCCTGAAGTCGAAATGGCGGCTTACGCTGATGACATCACCCTGCTGTCCTCCCACCCTAACTATCGCATGGCTGCCGATGCCTTAAATAACTACATCCCCAGTTTAGTCCGGCACCTAGACGATAAGCAACTGAAGCTATCCGTGGCCAAGTCCTCAGTAACTCTGTTTACTCCGGACCCCAAAGAATACAAATCCCATCCTCCAATTAAGGTGGAGGGCGATGACATTTCCTTATGCCAGTATCCTAAACTCCTGGACCTCACTCTCGACCTGACGCTGGCTCTACACCGCCATGCTGACATCCAAACCAGCAAAGCCAAAGCCAAACTCAACACCCTAAAAGCATTGGCAGGTTCTTCTTGGGGCCAGGACACTGAGACGCTAGTCACGACATACTGGGCAACAAGCAAGGCAACGACTGAGCATGCATCAGCTATCTTTGCCCCACTGTTTAGCAACACCAGCTGGGCGAAAGTCCAACGCGTTGAGAACGCTGCTCTCTGCATCGCCACGGGCTGTGTTAATATGACCGATGTAGACCACCTCTATCAGGAAACTCAAGTCCTGCCTCTGAATGTTCACTTCATCATGCAGGCAAAAATCTACATTGCGCAGTCCCATAACCCAGAACATCCGGGTAATCGCCTCTTAATACGCCCGCCACCTGCTAGACGCATGAAGCAATCTACTATAGACGCGTACCGCCCACATGATTCGGTGTACCCCACTAATCTACCGATACCGGACCTCGTTAAGCGTATCCACACCGAAACTGTTGAGCAAACTATCAGCAGCTATAATCCCAACAGAGTCCTCAACGCTCCTCCGCCCGTCTCCGACATCATGGCCAGAGAACGTATGGCCAACCTGTCCAGAAACGCCAGAACCAGACTATCCCAGCTGCGTTCCGGCTTCTCCACGCTGCTGAATTCATTCAAATGCCGTCTTACCTCATGCTTAGACGTCACAGACAATTGTCCTGACTGCCTCCTGCCTTCCCACACAACATGCCACCATTTCGACTGCCCGGCCGAGCCTACGGACCTCACGCCTGAGGACCTATGGCTTCGCTCAAACAAAGTCGCCGAATTCCTACAAAAATTTTATACCTTCCCTTTATTCTTTATTCCTTCATCTTTCTTAAAACTTTAATACCATGTATTGCTGGCAAACTAGGTTAGGGAAGTAAGCTAGTACAGCAACAACAAAAACAACATCTCCTATCCAGTCCGCATAGTAGATGTGCTGAACTAATACGGGGACTAGAGTACGGCAGGGCATGTGTTAATTGCAATGCGCTCCCATAAAACACCCGCAAATGTTGGTACACTTAGGCGCAGACACATGCCGTGCCAGCCATCGGGGACCTATCACACCTTCAGTTATCTTGAATCTTTCTGGACACTGGGTTCAGATAGATGATGGAAAGGAAGGAAAGGTATGCGCACAAGACTACTATCGCTTAACACTACTTCATGCAAAAGTCACTTTCCCTGCGCCAACATACTGTGATGCACGCGGCGGACCTCGTCACAATCGATAGATATGCGCCTTATGTGTGTATTTATTCATTTACATATCTATTTTTACTTATTTTACATCAGTAGTCAAATTATAAACAGTTAAGTAAACGAGCAGAGTCGACTCCAGAACACCGACCTGACGTAATACTAGTTGCTAGCTAAAATGGCTAGAAAATAACCAGATCAGCAAAACCCGGGCGGCCTTCCCTCCCCCGGCTTTTACATGCGGTCCTGGCCGCAGACCCAGGCATTGTAAAACAAAGCCACATAAGGTAAACAGTTCTTGAAGAAGTAGAGCTACCAGCAACACTACTACCACCGGCATCATCATCTCTTCACAGATATAATTTTATGAACTGAGACGAGTCAGGCAGCAAACAGGGAGTCGAAAATCGAGAAAGGCAAACAGATTCTCGGTGCGGTGTTGTGAACAAACTGAAATGCACCTTCGAAAATGCCAATCAAGGCTGAGCCCGTGCATGAAAGCACTGTGGTGTGTTGGGTTTATGCGTGTGTCTGTGTGTGTACAAAATTGGGGCCAGTAAACATACACTAACAAATACACATAGGCGGCGCAGAAGCATCTAGAGGTAGATAGTGAATGAGGAGGAGGAGGAGGAGGAGGAGGAGGAGGAGGAGGAGGAGGAGGAGGAGGAGGAGGATAAAAGTAACCTGTATCCTGGTTTTGGCAAGTTCTACTGCACCATCACAAACGGGGTTAAACTGGCTGAACACTGTAGGCGGGAATTTGTGGGCGTGAGAGTCCAATGACCACCACTGCCTCTCTCTCCCTCACGCCCTCCTCTGTGCCGTTGTTCCTCACAAAACCGGAGCCCACACTGAACGGAGGTAGGTGCGGTTTAGCCCTCCGATCGGGGATTCATCCAGATGGATTCTAGGGGTTTCTGCAGTCGGAGGGCTCGGTCAGTGCGGTGGAATGCTTGTTGGATCAGGGAAAGCACGTTGTCATCGTAGAGTGAACGCGCCGCATTCGTCTGACTGAATGGCTCTATTGTGTAGAAGAGCGGGGCAGGAAGGGGAGAAGGAAAACGGCATATCAGAAGTCACTGATAGTCGACGAAAAAGACTGCATTGAAATAGGAGATTTTGTCTTACGCATGAAAAGGGAGACTGGAATAAGAGTCAAGATTTTATTACCCGTCATCAGACATGCCCATCATGCCACAGCGTTGGACTTAAGCGAACAGTTCGGGGTTCGAGCCCCGTGCGGTACAATACGGAGTACTGGAGTACTATGAGATTTCATAGGGGGGGGGCATACTGAAATACAGTAGGTTACCTAACTCATGAAATCCAACGATTTTTACAAGAAACTCCTTTCTACTTAAACGCAGCTCAAGCTGTGGCCCCCAAAGGCTTACAGCAATAAATTAAT
The DNA here is from genome assembly GCA_036362985.1 of Ligula intestinalis. NCBI lineage: Eukaryota > Metazoa > Platyhelminthes > Cestoda > Diphyllobothriidea > Diphyllobothriidae > Ligula > Ligula intestinalis. The sequence continues at coordinate 728,572 of JAYGXS010000008.1, read as the reverse complement.
TATCGTTCTTCACAATAGGGCATTTTACGGTTTATGAAGGAATAGTGCGTTTTATAGGAACATCAGCTTTTTTAACAAAGTGGAAATCGGGCGTACTACGTAAACTTAAGTTTTACATGTAGAGGAAGCCTGTTCATGCAAAACCACTGAGTAAATAAAGCAGCACAAGTAAAATAACGTTGAAAAATAATCGTTTTGTCAAGTTGCTGAATACATATGCTTCCATATTACGTGCAATATAATGTATGCCTGTAACCGATGAACCTACACTTCGAGTATGTATCATTTCACGTTTTCACGAAAACTGCTAGTTGTTTCTTTCGCTTTTGCATCGCTGGGCTCATTTTGGACTAAGGCAACCACGTTTTCGCTTGAAGTGCTCCATTGAGAGATCACAGGAGTAATATATTGCTAAAGTTCACTTGCGGACATGCCAGTCAGTTACCGATAAATTTAAATAGAATTGTCGGGAACAATTGTAAACGTACCAATTTTTTGTACACTAAGAGTTCTTGCCCTCTGCTATATTTTTTGCAATTATTTTGATACTTCTATTACGAAGAGGTGTAGATCTTCCATGAAATTCTAATCAAGACTTTACGATTTTCGCTGGCTTAGTCAATTAACTATAAATAATGAGTATATTCTATGTGCTTGCCAAAACCTTCAAAATAAGATACATCTTGAACGCTCTTATATAAATAACCAGCGTTTAATCATTTTTTCGCCAGGATCTGTCTGCGTGTGTCACAGTTTCAGAACCACCCAATCATGTGAACTCATTGCCGAGAAAAATGAACGTCCACTACAAAAGTCGCGAATGAATATGCTCAAGATTGATTTAGAAAAATTCTACAAAAAGTTAACTCTTGAAGACAAGCTTTACTTATATATTTTGGCATGTGATTTCTGCGTATTTTAATATTTTTTGATGATTAAGTCAAGATCAGAAGGGTACATTTTGGACAGTTTATTGATTCCCCTATAAATAATGGAGAAATCTTCCGTTGTAAATGAAAGAACTAACCCTTCTATATAAATCAGAACAGTTTTCAGTATATTCGGTTACTTCTAGGCTCAGTTCTACAATAACAAATAAAAAGCAGAGTGGCAATAAAATCAACGGCGATTTTTGAGAAAACTGTATCGCAATATCCCGTGACAAATCACTCAAATGCGTGTTATCTTAACTGTCTTCAACTTTTTATTGATTTTACAACCGATTTAATTACGATACTAATAAATTCCTCATTCGCATTAATCGCCTGCAGCCCTTTAAATATACGAATATATTTTTAATAAGGTTATAGCAAGAAACAGCTTTAAACATTGATTACTCGATTTTATGACACAAAACTTGGCAGATTTGCAAAATATAATTTTTCAAACTTATTTCGCTCTTCTTTTTCCAAAACGAAAAAGTTCCTACTCTTCATGAGTGCTCTTTTATAGTGCGACATGCACTAACAAGAAGTTCTTTTCCGCAACGTCTAATAGCATAGGAAATTGCTCGGTTATCAACAAACGCTGAATTTCACCCATTGTCGCCTCTATTTTCTCCCAGTATACTAATCTGAACGGAAGTAAGTCCTATTAAACATCATTTTGCGCCTGACGTCAACCCAATGAACTAGATAATTAACCTCAAATGTGTGTTAAGTCCCCCAACCTCCAACCATTCATCAGATATGTAATCTACTGTATATGCTTCTATATTGTTGTGTTAGTTCGACCATCGCAAGGGAAAATGTCCAACTTGTATATGGAATGTATGGTTTTTACCGAACAGCCCCAATTTTGAGTATGCATTCTAGTACGTTTTCACGAGAACTGCTAGTTATTTCTTTCGTTTATGCATCACTTGAGTTACACTGGACTAAGCCAACCACGTTTTCGCTTGATATGCCCCATTGGGAGATCATAGGAATAATATATTGCTTAAGCTCAATTGCGGACATGCCTGTCAGTTACTAATGAATTTAGATGGACTTGTCGGGTACAATTGAAAACGCATCATTTTCGTACACTAAGAGTAATGGCCTTCCACCATATTTTTTGTAAATATTGTGATATTTACATTACGAAGAGGTTCAGATCTTCCTTGAAATGCTAATTAAGACTTTACGATTTTTACTGGCTTCAGTCGATTGACCATAAATTATTACTATATTCTACGTGCTTAGCGAAACCTTCAAAATAAGATATATATTAAAGGCATTTACCTCAATAGCGAGCTTTTAAACATTTTTTTCTTATGCAGCTGTTTTTGTGTGTCATAGTTTCAGAACCACCCAATCTTGTGAACTCACTGCCGAGAAAAATGAATGTCCACAACAAAGATCTCGAATGAATATGCCCAGCATTGATTTTAAAAAATTTCAAGAACAGATTATTGCTTAAAACACAGCTTAAGTTATATATTTTGGCGTCCGACATCTGCAGATTTTACTTTTTAATGATTAAGTCAAGATCAGCAGAGGAAATTTCGGCCAGTTTATTGATTTCCGTAAATATTATGGACACATCTTTTGTTATAAATGAAAGAACTAACCTTTCTATTTAAATCGGAACAGCTTTTAGTATACTTGGTTGCGTCTAGGCTCAGTTCTACAATACTAAATGCAGAGCAGTGTGGCAATAAAATCAAGGGCGATTTTTGAGAAAACTGTTTCGCAATGTCCCGCGACAAATAACTCAAATATGTGTAATGTTAACTGTCTTCACCTGTGCATTTACTGTACAATCGATTCAGTTACCAAACACTAATAAAGCCCTCATTCGCATTCCCTGCCTGCAACAATTCAAATATACAATATACATTTTAAATTGGGGTATAACAAGAAACAGCCTTAAAAGTTTATTACTCAATTTTATGGCACAAAACTTAGTTCGCTCTTTTATTTCTAAAAATAATGTGCTATCTCATAATAACACTTAGCTCAATTTCAAGGACACAAAACAAATTTTCCGTTTTGCGAACAGATATAATTCAAAAGTTCCTGCTCTTCATGAGTGTTCTTTCATTGTGCAACATGCATTAACAAGACGTTTTTTCCCACATCGTCTAATAGCACAGTAAAATTAATCGGTTATCAACAGACGCAGAATTTCATCCCTTTTCACCTCTATTTTCTCCCAGCATACTGATCTGAACGGAATTCGGTATGATTATATCATGGGGTCGTATGGACAAATTGAGAAGCGCGCCCCGCGGGCTAACGTTCACCTGATTTTCGGGGAGGGGGCGGCCGGAGCATGCCAGGGAACAAATTAGACCCCAATGGTTTTGTTAAATAAAAAAATTTACGAGGGCAAGTTGGGTCGCGTACTCAAACCTTGGGAGAAGACACTGAATGAACTTTAATATCATCGCTAACCCCCCTCCCGACCAACGGCAAACGCGTATATGGAGGGCGAGCGTGCCCAAACCTCGGGTGAGGTAACTGAGAGGCATTTTCCAGTGGTATCACCAACACCAACTGGGAAAAAGTTCAAAGAAGAACAAAAGTGGAGATTATGAAAATCACCCTACTTAAAAATAACAAGTAAGCGGTAATTCCCGTGGTTAGTTCAAAAGACTAACTTTTCTTAGTTTGCCGATTAGAGCAATTATGGAATGCGTTTGCCTTTGAAGAACCACTCTGCAGTTCAATGCCATCAGCAAATCCCAGCTGGAACGATGGGTGGCGTGTAGAAAACAGGAAGATTATAAGTAATCCAACCTACTGAAAATGTGTGAGTAGTTGGTTATTTTAGACAGAACAATATCCGACCGCTTTAGATAACCTCACCCGGAATTCAATTTAAGTAAACATCATTTTGCGTCTCAAGTCAAACCATCGAAATCAATGAACAATCTCAAATGTTTGCTAAGTCCCCCAATCTCCAACCTTTCATCAGATATGTAGTATAATGTACCTAAATGCGAGAAAGCAAAAAAGAACTCATCTTGATGTTTGGCTGATAATTACAATGGAGGCAGAGCAAAATTACTCTCAGCTGCTCAGCTTGGTGGATCGAAACATTGCACGATAGTTCAGCAATATTGGATGAGACTGTAGCTACGTTCATTGGACAGCTGTGTGGCCCTTCTAGACGGGTAACAGGAATTTCTAGTTTGTAATAAGTGGAAAGTACAAAACAGGCACACATGGAGTTGGTTTACTTTTGTGGGTTTCGCAAACAAACTCCACGGAGACTACAGTCAGGAATTACTGAACGATCTACTTCTATTTAGCAGGCTCTGTTCAGAAGAGAGCTGTGCATATCTAGGGCAGCGTTATAAAAGTGAACTAACTTCACAATCTAACTGCATGGGATGTTTCAAATTGAGGAAGAGGCAAAACCTGAACCAGACTCAAGAGATCGAGTAGTAGACATTAGTGGACGCTCACCAATGGGTAGTAGACATTAGTGGACGCTCACCAATGGCAGAACAGAACACAATCACCCCGTTGTACCAAGGGGTCGCTCTCGATTCCCAATCGACTGCGGAAATAGATTGCTGACAAATACGAAGAAGACTGAAATGTGAACCATTTGTTCCCCGGTAAAAATTTAAAACACGCATATACGGCAGAATTTATTGACGTCAATAAATTTCGTGACAGCTCTTCAGCTGTTACTGATAAATTTACGGTTTCAATAGACATCAAAACAGCATTTCGAGTACTTGTTGGGGCCCGAACAATTCAAACCTTGCGTTACTTGGAAGCTGCCTACATACGGCGGGAGAAACCTGACCTATGCAAGCAGCCTGACCACGTGGTCAACCTCCAATTTCCCTGGTAATTGGTTACTTAGCTTTAATCCCCAAATGATTTTCGTTTACTTTCCCTTAATCCCCACTCCCCTTCCTTCACATACGTTGATCATTGGAGTGTCCTTTACCTGATCATTATTTAAACCGAACTACGATCCTTGCTGTTATTTCATCCACTCTGTGAAATTTCAAACGGTTGCATGTCCTCTTCGTTATCATCTTTATGCGGCGACAAGACGTAGTTGAAGAGCTGTCACGAAATGTATTGACGCCAATAAATTCTGCCGTAAATGCATGCCTTAAAGACTTAAATTATCAGTTCTGGGTTATGCTCCATAATCAGACAGCTATACAAACCCTAACCCTTACCAACATGTTTCGGGTTCGATGCTCGGATGCCACAACATCTAGGATTGGGTATGGCTGCCTGATGACGACTAATAAGTCCGAAACGGTCATACCAGTCCTCCATTGAATGGTCGATTACGACTTGCTGCCCAAAACGTTTACTGTCAAAATAGGTTACAGAATAAGAAGAAAGAGGAGCGTTCACCACAGAGGTTTATTGTGTAAGTTTGACGCTTTGCGTGGTTGGCCCGTCTACCCATCCTCAGAGAATGAACACTGTGGCCCCATGGTTCTCTTCTTTATGCCGCTCTTTCTCCCGTGTGCGTGTTCAGCCGATCATGGCTGAGTCACGATGTGTGTGTCTGGCTTCTCGCCTTCAGCCTCCTTGTTTACCCTGTCTGTCAACGTGCAGCGTGTGTCGTTTTCGTCACCATGTGCGTTCGTTGCGTCGGCCCTCGAGCAAATGGCTATCCACGAGCGTTTATTGAACGGATTCGAATGCCACCAAAAACGCGGACCCAGGAGTCCTGCCCATCCAAGTCGTGGCTAGAGGCCTGTGTTGTGTGTCGTAGCCCCGTGTTGGATCAGGAGGCCCCGCCGGAGTCCAAACTGGGTGCAGTTGAGAGACGGAGAAAAGCTGCGGCCTCGGTCGGCTTGTGCCAACGGTCCTCGGGGGTGAGTTAGGTGCCTGGCCGGGAACTGCAGGCGAAGAGATGACGGCAGTCATGCGGCGAGACGCCGCAGTCGGGACAACAATCGGATATGGACGGGTCGAGCCAGTGTTGGTACTGGCGAAGGAGCATGCAGTAGCCACTGCGTAGCTGCGCCAGGGTACAGCGAGTCACCCTTGAGAGATGTCGTTCCGAGGCGGCAATCGGAGGTGGATAGCCATCCAGAAGAACCGGAGGATGGAAGCTGGATTTTGCGTCCACAAAGGCTCTCTGGTGAAGGCGCTGGTAGCCTGTCTTTATGGCGGAGCCATCAGCGGGTAAATCCGAGAGAGACGAAGCGAAAGCTGCCTTGTGAAGAGCTCGGACGGACGACCAAACGTTACGGCTATGCTCAGGAGCGTTGCAACGATGGTGGTTCGGATGGCCAAGCCAAGTCGGAGGTAGCAACCCCTGCTGCAGAGATGGAGCACGACTTCAACTTTGACGCGGTTGAAATTATGGGCCGAGGCAAGGATCACATATCAAGGCAGATTAAAGAAGCCTGGATGTCGACCGACTGTTCAATAAACCAACACATAAATTTACCGGTCCCCTATGTCATCAGAGAGCAAGCACAGCACGAAACAACTGGGGTTGTCAACCAGCTCCACGGCCAACATGTGTAGGCCTGGAACAAGACGGAGCGGTATAAAGACGAGAACCATGAGCCAGAGTGTTCATTCTTTGAAAATAACCAGACGGGCCAACTACCTGAAATGACAAACTTTGAATAGACCTCTGCTTCTTCTGATATGCCACCTGGGAACCCAGTATTCAGCACTATTACCGAATTACAGAATGCACATCTGAATAGGAGGGGAGATAAGGTTCGCTCGAAAAAAAACAACAACGATGGATTGTAAAGGGCAATGCAACGAAATAGGCGAAACAATAGGCCATCAAGAGAGGCCTGAACCAACCTTCGACAAAGATTTTGAAAGAGGTGGTAGTGTGTGCCTGCTCGTGCGGGGGCAGACACCGGATGGCCACGTTGATAGGCATTGGAGCGCCGTGTTTTATGGAGATGGCCCATTGGTTGAAGTCGAAACTGTTGTAGTACTGGATGAAGCCAGCAAACAGTTCGGACAGGGTGGCTGTGTTACTACTGCGCAGTTCCGCCCAGGGCAACTCTAGCCGCATGTCCAACTCGTTCACCGGACGCTCGTAATTGAAGAGTTTCTGTGGGCAGGACGATAAAGCAATGGAGAAGAGTTGACTGTCTAAGTATAGTACACATTAGAAGGTTGTTTACTAAAAAGGTCCGCTACCAATGACCGAACAATTAGCGGTGGTCTACAGCATCCCTTGCCTAGATTGGGATGCAAAGTAGATCGGTGAAACAGGCAAACGTCTTGGCACGAGGTTGCATGAACACCAGCTCGCAATCAACCGCAAGGAAAAGCGTTCTGTGGTCTAAGGCCACATGCAGCAGCGGAACCACGTTTTTGTCTCTGAGAAAACCAGGGTGATCAGCAGGGCCAATGATAAAATGGCTAGACTAGTGCTCGAAAGCTGGTTGTCGACTGGCACAATCAACAGAGCCATCGAGTTAAACCCCGCCTACCAAGCCAACCGCGCAAGGCTCACACCCACACAGAACGGGGCGCTAAGGTGGGAGATTTACTACACAGAAAACCGACAGCCTGCCGTCGACAGCGGAGTTAGCAGCGAGCGCGAGTCACATGACCGCCGTGGCATGAGTTCTCGTGAGGACAACTGTGAGAGCACGAACGACGGGGAGGCCGACGAAGGCGCACGCGAAGACACGAATGCGGTGAACGCGGGGGCGTCAGAGGAACAAGCGGACGCAGCGCCAATGACAGTGGATAGGATGGCGCCAATCACCAGTCAACAGACGGACGAGCGTACGGGCATCGCACATAGGTACAACACCCGGCTCGCGGCGAGGCACATTAATTCAAGGCCGGCGGAAGAGTAAGCACCACGCTCTGACGATGAGAACAATCATGTTTTCGAAACGTCAGCACAAATAAAATTTGGTCCCAGCACTTACCCCCTCTTCTTCTTCCTCTTCCGGGGATGATGAGCACGATAAAAAAAGAGTTAATTTCAAATTCAAAGCATCTTCTGTCTGGTGCAAATCTGAAGATGGCATATACAAGGGAATTGAATGGAGACAATAAATTTAGCAAGTGTTTTTCGACCTCTCGCTGCATAACACTGATAACAAATGCGAGAATACCAAAATTGAATTCCTACAGAAAAGTCGATCCAAAGACCTGGGTCATAGAAAATGGCGCTGAAGGCTAATCAGTAACGTGAGCAAGTTAAAACACCATGGGAAAAGTGGGAAAAAGAAACGATCAAGGCAAAAATTTGTGCAGAGAAATGTGTAAATCAGGAAGCCAGATGTGAACACAGAAAAGTTAGGTTCACCAAGGACTTAAACCGCCGTATATAGGCTGCCTCCAGGTAGCGCAATCTGCGAGTTTTTCGTGCCCGAGCAAATACTTGAAAGGATGTTTTGGGGTCAAAAGAGTGACCCGTATCAAGCAAGTGTTCATTAATAGATAAATTTGGAATTCTATTCTCCTGTTTAAGTGGTCATCTGGGCAAGTGCTCTTTGGCTCTAGCTGTCAATTGCCTTTGTGTTCGGCCTATGCTCTCTGGAAGGACATTTACTTTTCGATTAAAGAGTCTTGATGATAGTTAGTATGAGAATCGACCGTCGATTCCGACGAGGTCTCTCGTGCACACCACAGCCTGGTGGTGCAGGTACAGTGACTTGCACTGTGTCTACCACACTCTTTCGCGCCCTCCCATCTACGTTTGTTGTCGTGCACGAATAATGAAAACTACCAGTACAACAGTACGCAGGTGGCTGGCTCGGCGGGATACCGCACCTAAGCATGCAATCTAGCACCCATGTGCGGCATGTGTTAAGGGCACACATCCCCAAGAGCGCGCAACCCATAGAAGAGGTTCAGTCATGGGAATCTGAAGGTCTTTGAAAGGATGGCTGAACGGTAGGTATATTGAATCAACCTGTCTATCACTTCCAACTCCCCCGATCGAAGGAAGGTGTAGGTATGGGTTCTGCAACTACTGCTTCTTGTTAATGAAATGTTAGGCGAGGACGGGTTGAAGTAGAAACAACCCTTCTGTACTACATCAACTAAAATGAATAGACATAATTACGCCTACTGAAATGTATATAGTAGCTATGAAGGTATTTTTTAAAAAAAAATCAACTACGCATACTAATGTTGCCAGACGGTTAACAGACACAGAGACCACGGTTGATGTTGGTTAGACTTACAGGGAAACGGGCCTGGAGGTTGGGGATAATCGGCGGGGAGCAGCCGCACTGAAGATACTGCAACAGCATCAATAAGAGCGGATAGGTGGAGAGACGACCCCGGCTACCGTCGTGGATGTCCATCTTCTGTGCCCAGTGTTTCACGAAGAGGCCCAGTGGGCGGACCCGCCAGTCAACTAAAAACGGAGAAACAGGCAGATACAGGGTTGCAGCGTCCAAGGACAGGAAACCTTCAACATCTTAACCAAGATAAACGGATGAGTGGAAGTCGGTCAGCGGGGAGCAGGAGTTTGAGTTGGGAGTGCGTCCAATCCCACAATGAGTCACAGCACAGAAAGGCATAGGAGCGCAGTTCTCACGCCGCGGCAATGGGGAGGAAATATTCATAGGATTTCACCGGTATCCTAAATTTCCTAAAAAGGTGTTACTTAAACGTGCCAAGTAGCAGGTTCTATAATTCGTATACGACAGAGTGAACTCAGCAAGGCTGGTCAAACAGTTGGCAATCTTCTAAGCCATGACAATAAACGCATTTTGCTAGAGAGATTTTCAAGGAACGTCCTTTACAAGAGTTTCGTACGCTAAGTCCGTCAGCCTAAAATTTAATTGGGTACATTACTACTTGTTACGTTTAAGTAACACTTACTTAGGAAAGTTAGGAGACCGGTAAAATCCTACGGATAGTTCATCCCGCGAAACCGCACTTATCGACTTTTCGTCGTAGCTGATTGGCCCGTCGTCGCCAACGCTCCCGTGATAAGGCCGACGGAATAAATACCCCTCAGCCTTTTGTGAGAGCGACTTGAACTTCCCTGTATTGGCTCGCTCTGTGTGAATACCCTTCTCTTCTCTTTTCTCGTTCAGACAAAGTTTGGCTAGCTTACAGTGCTTGCTAATTACAAGTACCAAGCGCGGGTCCTAACAGATTGATAAAGATTATTTTGAAACTTATTCCAATCTGCCGAACCCCTCTTAAGTGTGTCCGGTAGTCATTATGGTGGATTCTGGATGGATTACATATAAAATCTTGCCTGGACAGTCAGCTCACTGTATCAGAATTGGCGGACTTCGTACGCGGCAGTAGGTTGGGCGGTTCAATCGACCCATAAGTGATTAAATTCATGGCTGCTGCGAGGTCTTCGAACCCACATCAGAGGGAAACGCGTAACTAACGCCAAAACTCCACCAATTGACCTACTAAGGCACGCCGAGAGCCCTGAATTTAATCACAGTTGTGTCAATTTTAAATAGCATTAGGTTGTGCCGAAAGATGATCAACATGAATGTTCAATTTGAGTGATCATTCTTAATTAAAAACACAGTTTGTTTTTGATAAATTCTCGTCAGGCCTTTACATTTATATGGTAATGAAATAAATAAACTATGCTGGTTGGTGTAAAGATGTAGTGTTATTATTGTCAGGGTCGGTGGGGAAGGGGGGAAGGACAGTGGGGGGTGGTCGGGGGAGTTGCGGTCAGGATGTTAATCTCTATACGGCCCGGCGTCCGAGGCAGGCGACAAGGTATGCGTGGTTGGATTTGGGACTTGTTCGCCTCTGCGGAGATCCGTTTTCGAGGCCAGTGTTTCACCGTGTGTAGCCGTGTCAGCTAGTTTCGCCCACGGTAATCGCGGCGCCGCGACGAAATTCTTTTGGGTACACAGCACCAGTCGGCGTAGCCTGATGGTGGCTGCCTCTGCCGTCGCCAACAGACACTGTCCGAGGAATTTTGAGTAGCTCGAAGGCACCTCGGAAAGCCTCTTTCGCATCCACGCGATGGTCTAAGTCTACCGGATGCGCTAGAATAGAACTGTTTATGCCCTTCATTTGGCCCTTCCCTAACCACTACATCTGTCCACCAACCAGCATAGTTTATTTATTTCAGTACCACATAAATGTAAAGGCCTAACGAGAATTTATCGAAAACAAACGAATGTTCGTCAATTTATCTTCTGACATTTTCAATGGAAATTTTCGCAAATTGAAAACTTAAAACACAGTTCAGAATTTCAGAGGACATTTCGTGAGATGATTCATTGATTGTGCCTTTCTTCCCCCCCCCCTCCCCTCCCCCACGCTGGGGGAACAGCAAGCTCAGACTTTATAATTACTACTCGTGTGCTCTTATTCGTCCGTGAGATGGTTGGTAGCTGGTAAAAGTTGCTTCAAAGCCCTCTTATTACGTTTTCGCTGACATTTCTGGTAAACATGTTTAATAAAGAATGAATGACTACTCATTGGTTGTGAGTAGTTGCAATTGCCCATTTTCGCAAAATAAAACACAAACGGACAGTATCAGAATACTCACCTCGAGTATACATGGCAAGTAAATGCGTGTTATAGATACCAATGACATTGTTCACGTTGAGGTCGCAGTCCACGCCCGTGAGAATATCGTGAAATTTCAGAATCGGCACTTTTGCCCGAATCAGATTACAATTTCGGATGAAACCTGAAAATGAAAAGTGGAACAGGTAGCAAAAAATTACTCGAGCATAAATTGCCTTTTTAACGTTTGATCTCCCCAAGCTGTCTCCTAACTAAACCGCTAATTTTATATAGGTACAGTGACAGTGCGTAGATTAAAAAGAGATGCCAAAAGGCTGTGACGTTATTAAATTATGTATGTTAAATCACTTTTATCGAAATTTTATGCAAGTATTTTGACCGAATCCCACCAGGCCCCTGTGAGAGATTCACCTAATATATACTAGCTACTATCAGACAATCAGTAGTATACTATGTGGATTTATTTGCAACACTGGTAGTACAGGTAGGAGCTTAAAGCACAGACACGTATTTCGCCGATCTTCTGCCTCTGCATGCCACAGCTGCGAGGAGTTCGTTTCAACAATGGGTCTCCCAGCATTCCTTGTGCTTGGTTGATATTTTGACTTTGCAGGTTCAGTTTTCTAACGTCCTTAGGAATTAATTTCTAATTTGGGGTAGACCATAATATTCGGGGTCTAAAGGCGCAGACAGAAATTTGATGTGAATATTTGGGCGCCGAAGTACATCAATCACTGCGGAATAACCCCCTTACATGAAAAGGCTGTCAACAGGCAGACCTCCTGTTGTGGCGATAAGCCGTTAGTCAGGACAAGAAGAGAGCAATGACGGTGAAGTGGAATAGCTGATGAATTAGCGACTCAATGGGGGGAAGAAGACTCGGCAACAATTCTGGCGTTGTACGACAAATCTCAAACAAAATCTCCTCTGAATGTTAATATTCAATCGGAAAATTTGTATTTTTTTTATCTAAGACACAAATTATGGAAAGGAGAACGTACTACATCTTCGGAGGGGCTCCATCAATTGGCCCAGGACCACCGAGGACTCATTTTTGTTCTGTAGCTCTTCAGAGGTAATGGTCAAACAGAGATCCATGTCACTTTGGTCGAAGCCAAAGCCGTTGATCGAGGAGCCAACAATAAACAGTTTGGAGTCTGAAATGCAAAACAAAATGGATTTTTACGACAGACAAATGATTACATTTTTACAATGATTATGCTACTCTTAACAATTGAGATCGCATGCTATGGTGCAATTTGGTTGTCTTACCGCACCTAGTGAAAAGGTGGCACTAGGCTTAAGTAGCTACTGCAGATACCTTTATACTAAGTTAGTTAATCCAAAGGTAGCATGATAGTCAGGTAACTGATTCCGAGAGAGCGTTATCTTTAAGTAACTAAGGGTTCCTACTTCTCCTGTAATCTGATTGGTCATAGCACCTCCCCAGTCTCTGACGTTCCAAAACCCGCCAGTGGCGGTATAGTACACTACGCTTGGTCAAATAATGTCGATTCTAATTTCTTTTAATTTTCCCGCCTTACTTAAGGTACAAGTTCACCCTTATCTGCGCATGTCGCAGACCTGTTTACGATTACCTATGACTAAGGATTCCCGACGGAATCCGAAACGTCAGGAAAATAAAGTCCTTGTTCCAGTGATCGCATCTTCTTCTTCGGAAAGCCATTTAAGTTGAACGACAAGAGCGGATACACAAAGCTGTGTTAGGCAGAAGGACATTACCATCAAAGACATGGGATACTAGGAAGGCCTTTTCTGCCTCATTAGGAGTCATCGGTTAGTGATACCCAACCCCAGTGTGGCCGCTGAAATTGCTGCCACACCGAGATTTGAAGTCGCGATCTCTCCTGTCAGGGCAAACGTCCTAACAGTTGAGCTACGAGCTCACGGTCTTGCCGGTATTGGTTCGGGAATATACAGTGGCATGTATGCGCACACCTGCTTTACTATTAACGTACTACTCCGGTCTACTGTGCGTCAAACCGCCGCCTATTGTTCCTCCAGTTGGATCCTTGTCAAATTAATCTTTTAAAACAATATTACAAACTCTTTGTATGAAAAATTATTAAACCTAAACAGGCTTTGTCGACAATAAAAGAAACCCACTTGACTAAATTGGGAAAATTCCGTGGCCTCGGTTCGGATTCGAAAGTATATCAGTAGGGAAGGGTTTTGCATAGCCAAACGCTCTACAAATTGAGCTACTGCACGCATGGAACCCACCAATAGGGACCCGGACAGCTGACTGCCCAGACAAGATTTGCTAATTAATCAAATAGAATCCACCAGAATGACTACCAGGCAGACCTAATAAGGAGGTCAATTGATTTATTCAAAAGCTGCCAATGGTGTAATTTGCCCCTTGCAGTGAGTTCAAACGACTGAAAATTATCCAACTTATGAATGATGCCTAAGGAGTTTTTGTACTGGCTGCCCCCCTACCGCAGTTCCATTACTGGTAACGCCACATGTTCTACATCATAGCTATGTACAAAGAGGGAGTTCAAAGGTATTTACCTATATTTTTCTAATAAAACTGAACTGAACGTGGTGCTATGTGTAGATTAGTGCTAAAGCACATCTCGAAGAAGAAAAAGTAGAAGAAGAGGAAGAAAAAAGAACCAGTACAAGGCCGTATAGTTCGGCCAGTTAAATTGCATTTATGTTTAATCTTGTGTGCTTTGCAACTGGTTAGCCACCACACGGTTCGACTGCGTCCACCGCGTGAAGCCTCTCTCTCTCAAAGGATGTAGCAACAAAGAAGCAACTGGAAGGTTTGGAAAATTTATCTTCTACTACAAACTATAGCTTTGGGCTGTTCGGTAACAACCCTACTTTTTAGTACGCGTAGGACAGCACCATATATGTCCGAAAATTTTACAAAAAGATCATTTTCAAACGTAATTGCACTGACGCTGTTTTATTTGCTCGCTTTTTCGCATGAAAACCCTACGTCTAAATGCACAAGTTCACGCTTCTTGGTAGCTCCGATTTTTCACGTTTTTAGGAATTTTCTGTTTTTCAAAAAAACTAATTTTACTTTACCACATAAAACTAATTGATGAGCCGCAATATATATTTATTTAGGATGTTTACTTTTATATATCAAGACTTTTTGGAACGTGGCTTGGACTATTTTTACAAAGCATGGATTTTTTGTAAATTTCCTTGGCTTTCATCAGTTATACAACTAGAACGATAGTGAGGTTTCGGTCTACATCCTCTATAAACGAGGATGCAAGGAGGACAGCTTAAGTTCACCAATGATAATTCAACACTAGAACACAGACTTACTAACACGAAATAAGTAGTTAGAAATATATAGTAAACTACTGTGGTGAGGTATGAGGTAAGAAGTCAAGTTAACCGAACGAACGTTTCGATTAATTCAGTATCCCACTAATGCACAAGGGAGGGTAGATTTGACAAAAGTTCAAGCAATCAATCCGTAGAAAATAGGAGGTACAGAGACGTGTTAGGGAATGAAAGGAGTCAGATTCTAGTCAGAATTACGACAGGTGACAAGAAATAATTGTCGGAGCCCTTCCCTCTCTGTGGTCCCTAATTATGACTAGGTCAGCTTACTTTCGAACACAGCGGAAACCATCATGTGCATCGCATTGCGCAGATGCACCTTCTTGGCGTACTTAGCGGAGGTTTGGCGCGCGTCCAGGAAGAACTGCCAGATCGCGATCGAGAGCGAGTCCATGTAGCCCAACACCGGATAGTGCGTTGGCGGTGGCGGCGCCGCCTGCTGCATCGGGTTCCAGATCAATTGCTGTTGATATGCTGACTGTTGTTGGTGCTGTGGTTGCTGATATGGATGAGATGGTGCTGGTGCTGCTGCTGGTGGCATGGCAATTACGGGGGGAGTCTGCGTCGAGGTAGATAAGGCAGGAGGCGGAGCCTGCTGTTTGCACGCAGCGGTAGAAGTTGCGGCGGAGCAAGATGAGGGAGAGGAGGAGGAGTTCGACGACAGCAGACCCGAGGGCGGTGAGGAACGAGGAACGCCGGCGGCGGTGCTGGTGTTGGTGGGGGAAGTGGCCTCCAAGATGGCCGCATCGGAAGGCTTGGGTGAGTCCGTGTTGGTGGTGGCGGAGGTGGAGACCTTTGTTGCCAACTGTCTCGAGGCTGGAGGAGGTTTAGTGGTCGTCGTCGGCGCAGGCGGAGGCGGAAACATGACCGGTGGATGCGTGGGTAGGACACTAAGGCCAGCCGAACTCAGATAGCGGGCCACTTCAGGCGGCATGGGCGGCTGCATGTGCATGTTTGGGATCATGGGTACGGAGCAGTTGTAGTTACAGAGATTAGACGGAAATCCCATCATGATGTGATGAGGGGACATCATGCACATTGGCGCAGACATGTAATTACGCGTCGCCTGGAAGACAGAAAACACCTCCATGAACAAACCTAGCATGCGCAAGAAAGCACTGTAAAAACATATCAATTAAATTCATATCTGCTATCTTCCATTCTCAGACTAACTATGCCTAAATTTCACTTCTAATAATGTGTATGCTACTCACTATTTTATAGTAACATGTTTAGTAGTATATTAACTGTCTACGGACCTCAGAGGAGTGGCTGGAGTGGGAGGCGGCTGCACCAGCGATTGGTGGCTGTGGAGGTAGTGCTTGCGAGATACTGGAATCTCCGAGGATTTGCAGAGGCTCCATGTGGCTCCACTTGTTCGGGCGGTTGTACGACCTTGACCTCTCGCGGTCATCACCGGCGCGTTTAGAACGCCTCTTCTTGCTTCTGCGATGGAACGCCGTATTTGAACTATTTTTTGACGGATAGAAAAACAATTATGGCTGGCAAAGGCAAACAATCCCCGTCGTAAAACGGATCTGCATAAATGACTCCTGGGACAGGTCATTACTCGACCTGATGAAATTTGCGCTGTACTCTAGACACTGTTTCTGATGTAATAGGAGGTAATAACCGTTGGGGACATTCCGACAAACTTCCATGCACGTGGCAGAATCTGGTTCTGATTACGTCTGACGGTAGAAGTCTGTAAATTTCTTCCAGTTATCTTTCCCAACTTTAGGACACGGGTCTATCAGGAAGACCTTGAACTAAGCTACAAGCAGCTTGCACATGATAGATACTTGAGCATGTGGTCATCAGCTGAGTACGCCCAGACAAATGGTAACACTGAAAATAGCTATTCAGGCGCTCTTTACAGTGATCAATTCTATTCACAACAGGGATCTTGGCTTCCTGATCTTAATCACGCGATATTGCAAAAGAATTTATCTAAGTTTAGGTGGCTTCAAATACGAACGAACGAACAGCACCCAACTGATGCTCTACCTTGTATGAATATATGTAACAATGCGCAAAAAATCAAAGAATTCCGGGAAGTCCCCACCAGAAAAATGTACAGGATATTTTGTGAGTCTCTGTTGACACATCAAAATGAAATGCTTGGAAATTAGATTGGGTGAGTTAAGACAACGCGGCGTTATGCCTAAATATGCACACTGAATCTGCTACTTTTTGGAATAACCAGAAGTGTAAAGCAAGAAAGCGAATGATGGAACGCACCCATTGGAGGTCACTTGTTGGCTGGAGTAATTTTTGAAAGATGGCGGAAACTTTAAACAACAGAAAAGAAGTTATAAACCCTCCTTGATTAGTACAATAGGGCAAAAACCGGCAAGCACTCCAAAATGTGTTCAGCTGCTAGCAGAAGTTAGGAAGCATTGAAATAATTATGCGAGTTGACAAAAAAGCAGTGGCAACAGTTATATATCTCATGATCGCAACGTGATCCGCGGTTAGAAGTGCTATTCCGTGGAGCTGCCGGTCGTTGAACAACTCAAGCTTTTTCAAATCAACAGTTCATAGAGTTTATAATTTTAGAGCAGGAAGCTTTGACAGAAAACTTGCACGCTCGAGTGCTTACCTCTTGCCTAATTCCACAGTCAGACCAGAGGCACTCCCATACCCAAAATAACGTGTGGGGAGAGTTATGCGTGGCGGGCAACCCGACGATATTGGACTCCCGATGATTTCTTAGCAGTGAATGAAACGAAAGGTCGGAAAGTTCGGGGAGGAAATGCATTCAGCCCTGCGACCTCATCGTGTCCTCGGATCGAATTTGCGCGGAGGTACGACTATGTTGTCCAAGATTGATTTTGCTTCCTCGGTGCGCCTTAAACGCGCGCATGGTAGATGCGCTGGGCCAACACGGAGGCCATACCGGGGTACGGCAGGCGTTATTTACGTTAAGCTCCCTTAACAAATGTTGAAAATTGGGGGCGATCCTGTGTCTGGTCTTCTAGATTCCGTCTTGACACCAGACGCAGGCGGTTGAGAAGAGAGAGAGAGAGCGAGAGAGAGAGAGAGAGAGAGAGAGAGAGAGAGAGGGTGCGGCAGATGTAATCCTATCACTTAAACTTCATCTGCACGCAATTCAAAGTTCCTGCAGCCCCACACTGTGGGGCACACAGTGGACATCCTCCGAATCGACGGTGGAACAGCCGTGCTTCCTTTGGAGGATTCGGAAGCTGGTTGTTGTCCCGAGCACACGCAAGGTTCCAGATTAAGTACTACCCTAACCTAGAAAACCTTGTAATCGTGGATGACTGCCGGCAGAAACGAATTTTATGTAAAATTGAAGAGCACAAGACATAGGTCATCGTTGACGGCAAAGTATTCGCTCAAACGTTTGCGTGCTTGCGCTCATAATATGCGCGGATTTCGTTGAGGAGGTTTGAGCGTAAATCACCAGCCTCTATTACTTTTCAGAGATCAATTACACCGACTTTGTCGAACGCTTCGGAGAAAAAATCAGACATGCAATTGACACCTGCCAAAATTAGGGTGCCTGGTATGGTCCATCAAATGATATATACGCCTACTCGGATCTACCCAGTAACCCGATTTTCCCCTTTTTCAATTTACTTGTTGCGCGAACTACGCTGTAGCTGGATTTACACTTTCCAACAGCTAAATTTACACCCTTTGAGTTTATTTTTCGTTCGCAAGTGACCTCCAACCGCTAAGCTGTCCTGACGAATACTGTAACAAGATTTGAGTAGGTCAATTTTTCACCAATTTACGATTTTTTGGACGAAATAAAAAGGAAATTGGTGCAAAATCGGCCAACTTAAATTTCGCTGCAGCAACCGTCGGAAGGCCTTGTGGTTAGAGGTCACTTGCGGACGATAAATAAATTGAAAAAGGTGTAAATCAGACTACTAGGTATCAGTATCAGTTTATTTAAGGGATATGTAGGTAGAATGCCTTTAAGTTCCCTATTTGTACATGCGTGTCATGGTAGCAGAAAAATGGTATCTCAGTTTGTTGGCGAGGCAAATTCTCCTGAGCCATGAGGTGGTACATAGATGTTTTAAAAAAAGTTAGCGGACAGCGAAAATACTCCTTGGGATTTTTAGGAGAAAAACTGTACCTCTTCGATGCAAGTAAGCGTATATTACGTTTAATTGACCTTACTAGACACCCCTAGCGTTTTAGGATTCGTCGTATACGGAAAATGGAATAGATATAGCTTTTGTCAAGAGGAAGGTCGTCAGCATAAGCGAGAATTTAATTACTCATGTAAGGATGAATCCCTTCCCAGGGCTTTGGAGCTGTAAGTCACTAGGATTGCTAATGTGCTGTTAAAAAAAGTTGGTCAGAAAGGAACTTGCGCTCAAGATGAATGCAAAGGTTTTAAAATGTAGAAATAGAACACTGAGAAGGGAGTGGCTTCTTCGGGAAACTTGAATCTTCAGTGCGTAAATTTTAGACATTGGTTCCCCAGCCCGTTGTCAGACTATGGCATACCTACAGGAACGATTAACTTACTTACAATAATTAATTTAATTTACGACAGCCGCAAAAGGGACAAAGGTCACACGAGCCCCCTAGCAGTCAATCTCACGGACAGTCAGCAGCGAAAAAGCAGTTCAAAGTTCGTGCGCCGAGCACGCATATAATAAAAGGCATGCAGCGAGGTTGAAACAGTCCCGGCAAACAGGAATAACCACCACGTTACTCTGACGATGGAAACAAGCGAGTGTCCGAAACGTCAGTCCTAACATAACTCGGTCCATGTCCTTGAACCTTCTTCTTCGTCTTCTTTGGGGGACGATGAAAACGATAAGATATCTGGACCTCAAATCTTTGCTCATATTACTTAATTAATCCTATCTAACAAAGTATACTTCAATTAGCTGAAGTCTGCGCCAATAGGCATCGCATACATTTTATCATCGTGCAGTGGTTAGACGCGCGCGTTGCACTCTGGTCTGGAGATAATTATAGCTCGCGTCCAAAGCGATATGTCTCTTGATGCATGCGTCAACTGGGTGTAGTGTCTACGGAAAGCTCTCCCGAGGCCTGCAGGAGAACCTAGCACAAACGGCGTGCTGACATAGGGCCTAGTCTATTAGGAAAAATAGCCTGGCCACCGCTTTGTTCAAAACCATACAGGAGCTGCGATAACACGGCAAGGAACTCGCGTCATCCGCAATTCAGTAAGAAGTAGTTAAAGCTGTAACAACAGCAACAGCTTGGAGATGACTGAAATTTAGAGCCTAGAGTGCGCAAAGCAGAATCCCTTTTGACTTCCCGAACAAATATTTAAGCGCGCAGACCGCTTGCGAGAGTCGAACTATTGCCAGTTGGTGAAAGAAGCAAGGCTGTGGCAAAACAATCAAAATATATCAGTAAATTACAAGCAGGCAAAACGGTTAACTTTTAACAGAATTTTTCAATGTTGCAGGGTAATTTTTTCCCCATTTACAAAGAAAAGCAATACTAGCCACTGAAAAAAGCATGAGAAAATTGGCACGAAAAGCTTCATTATTACTGCACACTGATATACAAAGATGGTGTCGAGAGACAAAACGGACAATGTCCGGTGATAAACCTGAGGATTAACAACTGACACACACCACGGTAAAATGAGTATGAGATGGGCGGAATCATGTATAAAGACATTTACGAGTATATTGTACTTCCCCTAGTATTCCAGGGATTACTCAGTGACTGAATTAGGCGTATGAGGCACAGTCCACGCGCTTATAAAACCAAGACAACTAACAATAGCGGTAAGTCTATGCTGGGAAAAAGGGAAGAGGTAAGTTCGGAAAATATTTTCTCGGCGACAATACGCAGCTGTCAAGGGGCGGACATCCACAGCCCCTCTTAGGTCGAGGAGGTCCAGTTAGATAAACTAGGTGTAAGTTATTTCGACAAGACTTCAGAGGGCAACACATAGCAAGTACCTTGAATCTGGTTGATTTCGAGGTGCCAAATGTCTAAATTTCCTATTCGAATTCAGTAATCATTAGGAACTCGGGACAAAGGGATTAGCAAGATTGCGGAACATTTTCGAACATTTTTGCATGACAATAAAAGGTTATTTTACCTAGCCGGCACCTACAATGGTAAGGATTGTACCTCGTCATGCATTACAATCGACAGCAACGGATCTGGAGACATGAATCCAGTACCGTTTATAGCCACGGAGACGGAATAACGAAAGTCCGAGAGCTGCCTCCACGTCCTAACTGCCTTACTGAGTCTGTTTGGATGCTAACTTCCTTATCGAGGTCTTCAGGTGGGTGGTGGTGACAGATCGGAGACGGCAAACGACGAATAACGCGCCCAGAACAAGCTCAGCCATCTTCTTGGATGGTCTGAGATACTCGTGCAATATTGTAACGACGATTGCGATCTGTCGCATACGCGATAAAAGAAATTTGGTTTTCAAACAATAGTGAACAAAACCCCGCAAGTCTCCATTCGTTTTCCACGCGTGCAGACCAGCAATGACAAACTATCCATTTCTTTCGACTGACAGTCATTAATTTCGGAGACTTTACTTTTCTGGTCATAAAAACCGTCAAAAACGCCCTGGTCTTCGCAAAGTTTACGGACAAATCAACCGATTTGTTAACCTCCCACACCACACCCTGTATGTTATCCTAGCAGGCAGAATAATATTGTCAGCAGGTGAGACAGCCGGAACTAGGGTTTAAACATGAAACACGGAAAATAGCATAGAGCAACTTCGCGAACGGGATTGGGGACAGAAAACTACATAACAGAAAGGTCCTTGTGGACTGAGTTAATTGTAGCTTCTAACTCCATTAAATATAGCAGATACTGAATCGAAGTCAGGAAAAGAAACGACCAGCGGCTACAGAAACCATGGTGGAATTAAAAAAACACGCCACTGTTTGATGATTTTACCGGTGCACCCAGGGCACAACAGCTCTCCTCTCACGATTACCAAGCCCACCCGAGTGAACCTATTATATCGCTGGATGCTCTAAAGGTTTCCGACGGATTGAAAACTCCGTTCCCCAGAGAATGGTCTCCGACAGTTATTTCATGTAGACCTAACGCCTTTTTTCACTGCAGAGATACGATCCGTTATCAAGGCAGCCCGGTAAATTTCGATTTGAAACTAGGCCGTGTAGCACCCTTTCTCAGCTACTGAGCAATTATCGATCGCCGATCGTCTTAATTTGAGCTTTCCATCGCAACATGGTGAGTATGAAATGAGAGAGCGAGATACATGCCTATGAGCCTGCCTTACTATAAACTAATTCACGTGCAAGGCGCAACTTTTTTGTATATTTTGTGGAGCCGCGGGGACGACCAATGTTTTCGAGCCACATCCCTCGTTGGGAGAAAAAAAATCTTGATATCGAGAAGTTGACAGTTTCAAATACCTTGGCGTGAGGTTGCTGCTGAGTAGACAGAGTAAGGACAACACTGCCTCACAGATTGATGCTGCTCGACAGGATTTGGCTGAACTTAGAAACTGCTTATAGACCCGACGCGACACCTACATCGCCACAAAGATTTGTGTATACCATACATCCAGCCGAACAATCCTTCAATACAGTCGTGAATGCTGGATTGATCGCGTGAGAGATGAGCGAAAACTAGATGTATTTCACAACAGCTGCTTGAGGATCATTCTTCGACCGAAGTACAGTAACTTCGAACTAAATTAGACAATCCGCATTTGTCGCGACAACATCGGGAAGACAGCACAGGCCAAGAAAGGGGACTGAGTTGCTTTGGGCATGTTCTTCGTCGTCCACTTCATGAGTTCGGTGTGTTGGCCCTCGATTCGGCACCGTTACCTACTTGGTGGCTTCGATTGGGGATCAAATACAAGCAGTGCTCCATAAAGTCCGTCAAGACAAGTAAGTAGTCCTTGGCTATTCGGTCTCCAACGCTAGCGAAGAGAATGAGCAGGGCTGTTCACACCCACTGCCGTGGGTCAACACCTGTAGAGAGGTACAACCCATGACACCATCGAGGACAGCTAGATCTGAAATTTTCAGAGCTATCCCAAGTAAAATCCCTAGCCTTATCCTAAATTAGCATAAACATCGTTCTAGGACCTAGTTCTGCTTGTGTGAGTAGACATATGGTCATTTATTAAGCCTAGCTAGTCATCGCATTCCACCCATGTGAATTGTAAATTTTTCTGGGGACATAATGATGAATATTCTCTGCGGCCTTCATTATTGTGGATTGAAACGCAAAACCGGACTTCTCAGTTTTGAGCGCTCATCGTGTTTGATAATCTTAATTTTTATTCATCAAGACACTCTACACAGGACATTGAAAGCACAAAACAGAAGGAAACTACCAGGCTTCTAGCAAGGAGAAAACAGTTTTGCCCATGAGTGCTACCATTTTGACCCGAACCGCTTATTTGATACGGAAAAATCCATAACGAAACCGAGCTAGCTAGGACATCTTTATCCTTATGGCCGTAGGGCCACTGTTTCGATGCCAACTAAGCGGAAGTTTGTGTACTAGTGGCAAACAATTGATTCCGTCCGGCATAGCCCAACATCCTCTATTCTGTCATGCGCATAAATAGATCTGAGGCCAATAAGGCAATAGTCTGACGAACCGCCAGGCTAAGACCGTCCACTTTTGCTCCTGATGACAATCAGTAGATGAAAGCATGGATTCTTTAAAGAAGTTCTTTTGCTGCTGGCCTAATTTTTCTTCACGGTGCGAGTCAACAACTGATAATGACGCATAGACGGTTACTTCAGGGATGTTCGTGAAAAGAAGCTTCCACCATAACAGAGAACAGAACTTATTTCTCTTCATAGAATGTGTAAAACGTTTCCCTGACCATTGCCTAGTTTTTTGTTCTGGTATGCACTGTTTCATCTTGCATTTCCATCGTGAGTACTGATCGGGCTCTCAAACAGTCTTGGCGTACAGAGAACGTTAAAAGCAGACAAATGACAGTACAAGAACATACGCGTATTTCAGACATAAGATCTTTTCTTAGAACATAATGATGGGAAATTAATTTACTCTAGGCTTTAAACGCATACTGCTGGTCTTTTTTATAAACCTTGATGATAAATTTTTTACAGAACGCAAAAAACTTAAAAAGTTTGTCACGATATTCATGAAAAAATTGCAAAATAACTGCTTCCTTGTATCTGCTCGCTTTGAATTGAAATGAATCATTCAATGATGTGTTCAGCAAAAAGTAGTAGGAGCAAGTTGCGGCGATCTGCTAGAGTACATGCATCTGGAAATTGCATGTGCAGCTAGGCACCGCGTAGAGGACGTCAAATTTCTCATCTCAGTCAATCAACATACGAAATATTATCCGACTAAGTGGTTCTTGTTAAGGAAATGTCAACAGGATACCTCCCCCTTCCCCTTCGTTCACAACTTACCCAGACGCTTTAATTCAGGTATCGGGACTAGTATACTTCTGTAGGTTGGCATGACCGGAAACTACTAGAGCACTGATCTTTTCAAGATTAGAGACGTCTGCCCAAACGTCTAAACGTCGGCACAATTACGTAGCACACGCTGACTTATGGGTAAAACGAATTTGTAAATTTTGTGCAACACATAAGGAAGAAGAAAGTTTATTTGACTGAACGGATAAGGTGATGGATGAATTTATTTGATTATATCACCTTTCTTGGCATTGCCGACAAACTCTCCCTTTGAAACTGCGGGCTCTCCCACCAAGCGATTACTGACCTGGTGCTAAGGCCTTGAGCTAGTTTAAGCCCAAGGTAAGGACGGTGCAGGCCAAGTTTATTAAGGGAAATACAGTCAAATTAATTTGAACTGCCTATTGGTACACAGTTGCAAATCAATGCATTGGTACGGTAGAAAATTTTAGAATAGATCATTTACATAACCGCATGCAAAAATCTAGCAGATATCGGTCGGTGCATAAAGTAAACATACGTGGCTTAGAAATACTATTGTTTTTAAATGTCCTTATTATTTAGTCTTGACTGCAATTATTTCTTTTATCAGAAAAAGGGCGGCTTACCTGCTTTTATAATTCAAACTTTCATTAATTTTGATGGATCTTTAAGTCACTTCATTAAGGGAAGTAGGTTTTCGCCCATGAACTCCCTATATCTTGATTTTCTTTCTTCAAAGCACATAGTTTCTCTTCATAAAGCCATGCAAATAGAATTCTCACTTCCTCACTTCTGTTGCCACTCCGCAAACTGCATCTAGACTACCTGGACAAGCCGAACTTCAGGGGTCGTTCGGGAAAAAATAAACATGAAAGAACGCGGGAGTAGGACACTGCCAAGAATAAGGTGAATAGCCTTATTGAATAAACAATGGTTATAGAAGCACATTAAAAACTTTTAAACTGATGATGAATCAAGTTAGCGGACAATGAACAAATGGACAAAACGACCACCTAGCGTTCACTAAAAACGTGTTGCATTTATCTGACATGTGAATATTTGTTCTCATCAACAGTCCTGTCTCATTTGCACTACAATCAATCTTCTCAACCAAACCCCCTTAATTTTTTTGAAGCAGTTTTTTTCTCCTACGTTTTGTTATTTTAAGCAGGGGTTTGCTGAACTCCGCCCCAGCTTAAATGGTAGGAGTTTTTTTCACTGCTTTCTCCTTAGTTCACCATGCGTTGACTACTATTTTAAAACGACGATATGTTGGTGAATATGAATTTATCTACCAACACTAATAAACGCTCCCACTGTCTATGTGGTTGTTTCATGGAGAGCAGCATTTATCAACTGTGTATTTATTTTTCCACAGCACTAAGTTTGCAATGACGAGGCCCTCCGGACCTAAAATATACAATTTATTTATTTGTTTATTTTCCTGGGGTTATGTTCGAAGTCTTTCTGACGTTGAACCCAAGTTACTCGGAACCTGCCTATCAGAAGGCTGGAATATGTGGGTTGAGGCAGTGCGACTTGCAAACCTACGTCGACAGAACTAAAATATTGTTCCGCAGGAACGGTAGCACATCCAATTCAAAGATAGTGAACACAGATCATAAGAAAGCGAGGCTACGAAAAGAAAAATACAAACTTTTGAATTACGGCAAAGTTACAATAACCTTAAGCAATCATGGAAATTTTGCAAAACTGGGTGAAGTTCCCTTGGTATCTTAAAACCAATATCGGAATACGAGCATCTACAGAAAAGGGAGTCAATATGCCCTCTTTTCATGATGGAAATTAACATACAGTACGGGATTGTGTTGCTTATTTTGCTCTGGTTTTAGACTCCTAATCAGGTCTTGACGTTTCGATGACATGTAGCTGAAAGCTGTCCACTGATACTTAAATGCAATAAAATCTCGTGTATTTATCACACATTTACCCGTTTAATCGATGGGAAAGAAGAGCATCATTGAATTTTAAAGATTCGGCGCTAAGTATGTGCATGTACCTTTAATTCTTTCATACGCAGTTAATTCACTATCAGCGAGGCTTTCGCTACTATTTTATGCAAGTAAACACAATGTAAGTAGAAGCTTTACATGGGAATAAGGTAGACTAAAAGCGACCTTAATCGGAGGAGCAATTAGAACGCAATCGGCATGGACTGTGGCTGAGGAGCTGGAGGTTTATGGTGAGACAGCAGTGGATGGCAGGTAAGATGATGAAGCAGGAGGTTGGCAAGTGCCAAAGGAAAACAGAAAGGTGATTGTCTTTGTCTGTCAGCAGAGAACATGTTAGAGGCCGTTGTAAGGTAAGCCCAACAGACGGCGAACTGAATAAAGTACCCACGAGATGTGAGAGGATTATTTAGATTCTCGTTCGAAGTAAGACTGAAAGACTGTGGCTCATTTCGGAACTTGGAAGATACCCCACGGTGGTTGCTGACTGGAGTGGAGAAAGTTAAAGGCATCCTTGACAGTCCCAGGAGGAGTTGTGGACATCCTTTTATGAAGGAGTAGGACAACAATGCCGAGGAGAAACGAAATTGCACCTTGCGTCGTAACGCGGGAAGCTAGCAATGGGAGCTTTTTTCCACCGTTGAACATTGCTCTGTTGAAAGCCGAGACCAGCCCATGTCTAAACTTGCAGATCCTTGTTCATTCCGGGCTAGAAAAGGTGGTCGTAACCTAGAAGTTTCGTTCGTGACTCGATTCCTGGGGTAAGAAATGTTATGAAGGGACATTGCATTGCGTCGATGGGATGATTGAACTAATGGAGCGATGAGAGACGCTGATGAAGACGCCGGAATTGAAATTAGGAACCATCCTCGTCACAGAGTGATCCAAAACGATGTTGTTCTGCAGCCATTTCAGCAAGGCCGATTCCAGTAGTGAGCTGTAAATGAGCAATGGATGGCCTAGACTGCGCGTCATCCACCTCATTGCATTTCTCATCGATATGGCGGATATGTGATGTGATCTAAGAGATGTACTTAAGTGGATGAATCTTCCGGGGAATCAGCTTGTCCGAATTGCATTTGAGTGAGTCAACTATAAAAAAGGAAATCAAAATATGCCAGAATTGAAAGGTTGGCCAACTTGTTCTCCATGCACATTCCTGGAGGATATACTGCGAACAACACCTGCTCTTGTCTAGCTTTTTCTCGTAGCAAATGCTGACCAGCCTTATCAGTCTTCGTTTATCTTTGATTTGCGAAACTTTCTGTGTTGGACTTCGCCACCGTTCGCCATCTCCAGAAACTGTAACTTTTACTAGATCAAGGAGTGTTTACGTGAGAGAAAGGTTTAGCCGCTGCTTTTATTTGGATAAGAGCCATTTTATGTGCGTCCAATTCGTGCGACACTGCCCGGAAGGAGCCTCGTGTACGGAAGCTCATCTTGCGTCAGCAGGGGGGTGTTCAAGTGGTCCTTGGGACAGCTGCGCGTATCCTTTACGCGAGGGGAAGTAGTTAAAGGATTTTCGCGTCTGCCTACGCGAAGTCACTTCACGTTGAGACAGGGAGCAGTGAACAAAGGAAGGGGACAGACAGCATTGTTGGCTATCCGCCGCAAAGGCGATCACAGATGTTCAGGTTAGTTGGTCACATCCGCTACCTCTTGATACAGAGGGGATTAAACAAGGTGGGTGTTATAATGGTGGCACAAAAAGCTGCGATATTCTCGTCTGACTAACGCCTTATGTGAGACCCCTATTAAGAACACAGCGAGAGTGTATAGAAAGCAGAAGTCTTGGAAAAACCTAGTACAGCATAATTTAAGCAAGCAAATGCATATGTTCAACAAGGCCGATAAGATCGTAGTCACAAGAACGCCATGACCTTATTGGCTGGATGAGTAATGACGGGTTGACGCGCTAGTCTATAGTTTGGCTGGGCACTTGAGCAGACGCTGCAGACAATGCACTTTTGTGCGTGGGACGCTTTCTGACGTGACAACTGTGTTCGCGCCCTGTGCCGCGGCGCCGCGGTGCTGTGCGTTGTATGTTAGCAGAAAGGACGCTTAGCGTGGGAATGTTGTTCGGGCTGTGTGCACTTACGCCACCCCGTAACCCCTCCCCTGTTGGAGTTGAATCGTAATATTTGAGCTGCGGGTTCGCCTTCAACGGAACCGTCTGCGTCCTTTTTCGGCTAGATCATCACGAGCCTTCGTGAGGTTGGCTGTTGGCTGGAACTGTGGGTTTCGGAAAGTCAAATGTGTCCAGTAGCAGTTCCAATGATAAATTTGGGCTTGTTTGTGGTATGTCAGTGCACTCAGTGTGTTTCAATTGAGTGGCATGGCGCACCCAAATGTCTGAGCCAACCAGACTTCCGGTCATTTGTTGTATGCGTCAACGGCAATGAAAAAGTTATGGCCATTGAGCGGTCCAGCAAAATCGATATGGACCCTGGACCATGGGGCTTGTGGAATAGGCCATGGCTTTAGTGTGGTCTTCACTGACATCTTTTCTGCGAGAGCGCATTTGGTACATAAGTGGTCCAGTTGTTCCAGTTGTTGGTCCATGTAGGGCCAATACACATAACTACGGACGAGAGCCTTCATGCGGTTAATTTCCGGATGCCCCGTGTGGAACTGTCTGAAGACACGGGCTTGTAGTTTCTGTGGGACCACAACACGATCGTAGAAAAGGATACAATCGTTAACGGTGGACAGAGAAGTTCTTCGTTGGTAAAACTGTTGAAATTCACCAGAACTTTGTGTATGCCACTGGCTGCGGTGGTATTTGATGACTTTTCTCAACATTCGATCCTGTTGGGGGCGTTGCAGACTTCTTCAAACGTGACAGGGAGTGTGCGAATGGAATCCGTGAATAGACTGTTGACCTCGGACTCGACGGAGACGGACATGATGACTGTGTCCTCAGGCTCTTTAGTCCGGGAGTTTATGAGGCGTGAGAGTGCATCTGCCTGGCCAATTTTGTTGTGGACTGGTACCCGATGTCGAAGTCGAAGCCTAACAGCATGGTTGTCCAGCGCTAAAAGCGATTTGCCGAGTACACAGGAATGCCTTTTTTCGAGCCAAAAATAGCAAGAAGAGGCTTGTGGTCAGTGAGAAGGGTGAAATGACGGCCATAAAGCACTTTATGAAACTTCTTCACAGCACAGATGATTGCCAGGGCTTCCTTCTCGATCTGTCCGTATTTGCGTTCAGCAGATATTAGGGATCTGGCTGTATGACAGATAGCCTTCTCTTGTCTGGGGAAACGTGTGAAATCATGGCGCAAATTCCATAGTTGGAGGCGTCCGCTGCAACACCAATCTTCAGAGCAGGGTTGAAGTGCGGGAGCAGCAAGTCAGAGCTCAATATCTGTTTCACTCCTTCGAACGCTTGTTGGCACTCTCGCGACCAGGACCACTTGACGTCTTACTTGAGTAGTTCATTCATCGAAGGTGGTGCGTGTCCAGGAAAAACGAGATGTAGTGACTCATGAAACCCAAGAAAGTGCGCAAGGAATTAACGTCCTTTGGTGGTGGCATCTTTTTGGTGGCATTGATGTTGTCTGGATCTGGGCGATGACCGTCTTGGTCGATTATGAAGCCGAGATATATCAGAGAAGGCATGAAAAAATGGCACTTCTCTAAATGCAGACGGAAGCCATTGTCTTGAATTCGGCTGAGTACCGTTTCCAGACGTTGCAAGATTTCATCTGTATTTGAACCAGTGACGAGGATATCATCACGATAGGCAGCGGCTCCGTCAGTGCCCGTCAGCATTGTGTCCAGGGTTTGCTGGAAGATCGCGGGAGCAGTCTTAACGCCGAACGGCCGACGGGTATACTGGAGTAGACCACGATGGGTGTTGATGGTTAGCAGCTCCCGATAGCCTTCGTCAACCTCGATTTGAAGGTATGCATCGGATAGATCCGACTTAGCAAAACAAGTTCCGCCATTCAGCGTAGCATGAAGATCTTCCGGCGCGGGCAAGGGATACTGATGTGTTGCCAGAGCAGCATTGAGACCAAAGGAAAAATCAGTACAAATTTGGACCTAACCGTTGGCTTTCTTCACAGCCACGAAAGATGCGGCCCAGGCAGAGTAATTGACTGGCTGAAGAACATCATCATGTTTCAGATGATCAAGTTCTTGGTCAACCACACTAAGTGTGGCATAAGAAACTGGTCTTTTGGGTCTGAAGACAGGCGTTGCATTTGGGTGAAGTTGGAGAGTGACCTTCACCTTGTTGCAACAGCCAAGACCGTCTTGAAAAACTGGAGAAAACTTCGCCTGTAGGGTCGACGTTAGCTTTGCCGACAGCAGGGTCAATTTGGCAGGACAAGGCCAAATTGACTGCCCACTTTTGCAAATGTGATTAAGTGGCAAATCCAGGAGAACGAGTTTTTTGATCCAGTTGAGGCCGATTAAATCGACCTTCGGGCGGTTAGTAAGGTAGCATGTTTCCTTAAATTGAGTGCCCTCAAAGGAAAAGTTGCATGCACGCTCACCAGTGAGTTGAAGGAACCCGCCAGAAACATTCATAGCCCTCTTGTCCGATGTGGTCACCGGAGGCTGTCCAATCATCCGCCAAGTGCGTTTGGAGATCAGGCTGATGTCTGATGCTGTGTCAAGCTGAAGGCGTGCAGGTTAGCCATTGATAGCAACCGTAAAGTACTTCCTCCATGCCTCAAATTCAGTCCTGAACGTGGCTAGAATTGAGTTGGACT
>JAYGXS010000008.1:647690-670366 GCA_036362985.1 Ligula intestinalis | reverse complement strand
TCCATGGAGCCTGCTAAGGCCATAGTTACTGGCTGGTTGAAGTGTTCAGTAAGGCCACAGTTGGAGTACCGTTTGCATCCAGATGAGAATAAAGCCCACACCACAAGACAGTGCCGAATAAGGGACCGTATTCCGCTGTGCTCGTCGCAGGGACATCCAGTTTGGGCGTATGTGCACGCGAAAACCTTTGGAGACGGTTTCTGTGGTGAAAGATAAACGCTTAGGTCGTGAGGTAAGTTCTACCGTGTGTTGTGCATTCCCCCAATATAAGCCACTTCAGGAGATGCGTTAATAGTCAACTGTTAAACATCAATGCCACCTCTCAAACCCTTATCTAGCTCATAACATAATGACTGCAAACATGCTAATCCATCGGTTTCAATAGACTTGATTTTCCGAAGATCTCGATTCATTTCATCATAGCATCTGGGAATGCAACTTACTTCACCTATCCGGACATTTTATTTTACGAAAGTTGGCTCGGGTGAACAGTTCATAGTGGAAATGCAGTGAGCGTGTTGTGTGCTGCTATTTTACAAACACTACACTTTTCTAACCACTCCTATTGCATTATTATTATTTGTATGCATTTTTGCCTATGAAAGCGACGTAAAACAGCTTCTGCATCTTCATCACTTTTGTGCATTCTCCTACCGCTTCAATTAAGTTTTAACGGGATTCTGCAAAATTGCCTTAAAATATTAAAAAAGATACGAATGCTTGAAAACAATGAGGCGTTCGCGAAATGGCAGCGTAAAACACATTCTATGCATTCCCACCATGAGGTGTTTTCCTGATTTAACTTTAATGTAAATATAAAATCTACTGAAATCAAGTGAGTAGAATATATTTTGTTGGTCGAAAGGGGTTGCATGTTTTGGGTGACCTTTAAGGTGTGATTATTCAGACGTCTCTTGAACATGCCAATAGTGGAGGAATGCACAATAGACGCTGGCAAAGCGTTCTAATGTGGGACGACTCTTTGAGATAGGAAGCATGAACGTCGGTTTGTGCGGCTTTCTTCCTTTTCCACCTGGCAATCACGTCTCCTTATTTTCCTTCTTGGGGCCCTTTGAAAGGGATCTTCCCACTCGTTATCCAGATCAGTTTCACTTAGTAAATGAAACGTTGCTATAGGGTCACGTCTACCTTGTCTATGAGGGAGGTACATAGATTTAAGGCAGTCGAGTGCTGTTCGTCGGTCAATTTTATAAGCTCAGTGACCGCCCTAGTAGCGCGTAAAGCGAGATACATTGAGTTGGTTAGGTTGCTATTCACGTAAGTGGACAGTGTTCTTCCGGAAAATAAGGAATGACAACATGAACATTTCTGTTATTCATGCAACGATACTCAAAAACCTTGTGTCTCGAGATCAAACAGAATATGCACATTTTGTCATGTGTGTTAGTCGTAGCCCATAGTTGGATCAGGAATCCCCGCCGGAATCCAAACTGGGAGTAGTTGGGAGACGGAGAAAAGCCGCGACCTCGACCGGCTTGAGCCACAGGTCCGCGGGAGTGAGGTGGGTGCCTGGCCGAGAACTGCAGGCGAACAGATGACGGCAGTCATGCGGCGAGACACCGCAATCGGGACAGCAGTCAGGTATGGATGGGTCGAGCCGGTGCTGGTACTGGCGAAGGAGCATACAGTAGCCACTGCGTAGCTGCGCCAGAGTACAGCGAGTGACCCTCGGGAGATGTCGTTCCGAGGCCGCAATCGGAGGTGGATAGCCACCCAAAAGGACCGGGGGACGGTAACCTCGTTTCTCCTCGACAACGAATCTCTGGTGGAGACGCTGGAAGCCTGCCTTGGTGGCAGAGCTATCAACAGGTAGGTCCGCGAGAGACGAGGCAACAGCTTCCTTGTGGAGTGCTCGAATAGACGGCCGGACGTTGCGGCAGGGCTCGGGAGCGGTGCAACGGTGATGATTGGGATGGCCGGGTTGCGAACAACTCCACCAGAACTGCTGGCTAAGGAGAGTGTTGTGATGGGCGACCGGTAGAACAGAAGCCTCCGCATGAAGATGATCTATAGGCGACATTTTATAGCAACCCGTGATCGTGCGGAGGGCAGCGTTTTGGGCTGACTGGAGGCGGTGGAGGCTGGAAGAGCTCATCGTAGGAGACCAGATTGATGCCGCATAAGTGAGGTGCGGCTTGGCCAGCGCCTTGAAAGCAGTCGACAGAGTCTCTTTCGCACAGCCCCAGGATGTGCCTGCTAGAGCCTTGAGGACCTTGGTGCAGCGGCTCACTTTGCTTGCGGTCTCCCTGGCATGGTCTGCGAACGTGAAGAGCGGATCAAAACGCACACCAAGGAGTTTGGGCTTGCGGACGAGCGGTAAGGACGCCCCATTGACGGTGATGACCGGGTGACGATTAAACTCCTTCGGATCCAGCGTAAAAACAGTTACGGACGACTTGGCTGCCGAGATCGTCATTCCGCGCTGGGTGAGGAAGTTTTCGACAACAGGCATGAACTCCGTGAGGAGCTGTAGTCCGCTATGATGTCGATAAATATTCCCCATCACAGCCGACTGGAGCTGGAGTGCATGAGGGCTAATGAACCCAAAAAAATTACAATTCTATTGTTTCACTCAGTCAATATCAATTTGGTTATTTTCAATAGTAGTATTTGACACAAATAAGCGGTTGTCTGTGTCCAGTGTTAGGCTTCCTAAATACCACTTCAGCTGACAAAGGTTTTTCTGCTTTTGGTCACAGAGGTCCATTGCGGTTTTTTAGTCTACAGGATCACTGTCTTCTCATCTAATCTAAAAGAACCATGAGCCTGGAAGATCGCAGCAGTTAGGGTTAATCTTCTTTGCCTTAACACCTTTCGATACTGGTTACTAAAATCGTGAGATGAACTCTCAACTCAACGTCTGATGTGGCCGAGCTCAATCATCGTCAAATCTCCCCCGCCTCCAACCGAATCTTTCCTGCATCATCTCATTTGGCTGCAAAATGGAAAATTTCATTACCGATGCCCTGTCGTGTAACAAAAGGGAGATGCTCAATCACTCATAGATTACTGAACCTAGGCTCTGGTTCCTTCCTCATGCCACGAAACGGTCCCCGCTATGAGTCTCAATACCCAGACCACCTTTCCAAACACGGATTCTACTTCTACTGCCAACAGCACCCTTTCCTCCTCGCAGCGAACACTACCATGGCATACTGATTTGCCATCAAAGTTGAAAGCAGCCAACCACCTTCGCTTACACGTAGTCGAGACGGCCAATCTCCTACAAAATGCCGATGCACGCATTTTCGAGAAATTTCCACCTATCAGCATGCAGATACAGTGGCCCACGGTGACGCGAGATGACCTCTCCTCCTCCGACACGACAAGAAGGTTCCCCCAAAGCACGCGCCAGGGAAGATGGGACAATCTGAAAGGGCTTTACTGCCAGTAAAGGAACTGTAAAAAGGCTGCGTCACGCGCCAGTTGCTGGCCGTGTCCGCCTGCCAGGCGTGTCCCCGAAGTTGAGTTGTTGTGAGGCCTTGAATGAATGCTCTGTCGTCTGTAGCCAATCAAATGAAGCAGGATTATTGTTTAGCCTCGAGTGTACGTGCGCCGACTCGACAGCAAGAGTGCAGCGTGCAAGGCATTGCAAACGAAGACAATAAGAATGAGCACATTCGCGCCGGGCGTGCGGATTTCCACAGACCTACCTATGTCTCGGGTACCGATGGATAGCTTGTCTTGGAAACGCGTCACTTGCCCTCACAAACAGACTAATGGCTCTTTTTATAAACTAGCCGGATGCCACTTGCTTATTTGAGTGCATTATTTATTGGCGAATCACCTGTAGTGCGTACCGTCTCCCTACAGCAAATCATGTTACACTGACCCGCTCAAAGAGTGACTGTGGTATGAGAATGGGTATCACAGAGGGTTAAATGAGTCAAACCCAGCAAATGCGATCTTCAGACCATGGCTCCTTAGCGCAGAAGAGAAGTCGGTAAAGCCTAAAGTAGTAGGAAGAATATATTGTGTACACAAGGGAAAGTAAGAATAGGTGGAGGAAGTCTGACTCGGGAGAACACGTCCGCCCAGGAGATTGACCGGGTCCCAAGTGAGTGTTTGAGAGCACTCGGGGCAGTAGACAGAGAGAGAGCGCCCATTGGCTAGGTCGGCCTGGAGATTTTGAGCAAGAAGCAACTTGCGTCAGGAACGCGTGCAAGCTTGCTATTCGTCGCTTGGCCCAAACCGCGTAGATGCGGGAACTGTGATTGGCTGATTGAGACGTCGAAAAACCGCATCGGTGAACCTTTGGGAAAGTACACTTCAACGCGAGCTAGTCAGCCAGGCACGACCCAGTACATGGGCATTAAAAGGGAGGTTGACAATTCAGCGCATTTTTACCACTGTCAGCAATCTCTGGCGGGCCCCAAGCTATCACTTTGCCCTCAAAGCCGTGAATTTGAAGGTTGCCAAGTGACGGAATAACTTCGGCTACGCAGTTAGCTTTGCATGTGATTGTGGGGCCTGGTCTCTCCTTATTTCCGGTCTTCTTGTCCAGGTGGGGTAGTGGGGTAGATGAGAGAGAGAGAGAGAGAGAGAGAGAGAGAGAGAGAGAGAGAGAGAGAGAGAGAGAGAGAGAGAGAGAGAGAGAGAGAGAGAGAGAGAGAGAGAGAGAGAAGAAGCGATAAATATGCCTTATTTTGAAGAAAGTATACAAAGTTTTCATCAAAACATGACTCAATTGACGGACAACAAGGGATCAGGTAAGATAAACGTCATAGGATGCTCAAAGTTTAAGGGGTTACATAATATCCATATTTGTTATATAGACAGGTCAGCTTTCGTCTTCTGAATTTCGGTTTCTTTCACACGTGAGGTAGCGTGCTAGGAATGGGCGTATATAGTGCTGATATGCTGATGTACGGCAAAAAATATGACGGAAGCTTCGGCACATAGTATGGGCAGACTTTGCAGCCATAAGTTTAGAGTGGAGAGGGTGAGCGCTCTCATTTAAGATGTGATCAGCAAATTGCTTGACCGTTTTGAAGTGTCGCTGTATTATAAGGTCAGCTAAAAGAAAAGGAAACACCAGCAGTTGAAGAGAGCATTCGGAGGATACGTTTAAGAATAACCAGGTCTTTTTTAAGTAAAGCTGAAAAGATAACTGGAGAGCAATAAAGAATGAGGAGGAGAATGTGGACAGGCACCTATAGATTCCCAGATTATAAGAATAATAATTTGTATATTTAAAGCCCAAGGGGCCCTGTCGTTACATGTGCAGCAAGTCTACTTTCACTATAATCCAGCGGTAATCATCATCCTTGTAACACTTTTTATTCTACACACGGTGGACATAGTTAAACTCGACGGCCAAACTGGTTAGAGAGTAGTCGACTTGCGGACTGAGCGCCAGTCTGCAATGACGCCTTCTGGATCCAAGCTAGGTGAAGCGGCTGTAGTTGCAGCGCAAGTCACCGTACCTATATCAACATGCTCTGGGGCAGATGGTGGACCACGTTTTAATTGATGGTCGAACTCTCATCACACTCTCTCACAGTTGCCCCGCTAAAGTCGCAGTTGCCATAGAGGAGCACCTGTAGCTTCAAAACAGTGATATACGCAAGGCACTACAGTCATCCAATTGAATTCCAAGTCACCAGAATGAGAACTTTATTGTGCACCTGTTTCAAGTAGCAGTGGCCGCAGTGCGCGCAGGGTGACGACGTTATCGGAAAATCTGCGCCATTTCCGATATGCAGTTATTGCCACCTGGTAGATATAACGGACCCTCCCTTCTGTTCGCCCTCGAGGAAGAAGATATTGCTGGGTAGCATTTTGCTATCTACTAGCTTCTAGAGCATACGGCACACCGAAAGCCTTGAAGATAATAAATTCCTCGGAGGTAATAAATTCAAACCCAATTCCGAAACGTGCGCGATTTTTGCTCCAGTACTAGAACTGGTATCAGTTATATTGGAAATACTGCTTGTAACATCACCTCTACTGCAGCTACTACTGTTCTCACCCCACCGCATTTTCCCTACGGTTGAAAAAGCCTTGCGGCGAGGGTAACATGAAATCCCGCAAGCGGTTCGAACAATATGGTCGTTCTTACACTACACCCATACACGTGATCCATAGTTGAGTTCGGCAGCCGTTCGAAGTGACTAAGCAGTTCTATTTAGTCATAGTACTGCTTATCCCTTGCGAGGGGGGGGGGGGAGAGTAAAACGCAGAACAGCAGACCTTCGCTGATAGGTTGCAAAAACTGCGATTGAAAAATTCTAAACTTATAGCACGATCTCTCGCTTCCCCATCTTCTGCCACCCCAGAAGGGCATTTCAGGGCGATAGGTTGATTTCCCTCGCACCAGCAATTTCCGCTACCTTATCGACAGACCGCGGTTCAGCCGACCAAAGCTGAGAGCAGTTCAGAGGCAAAGCGACGCGAGGCCAGCGTTGTCTTTGCCATCCGGACCGGCATCGTGGGAAGTCTGCCCTGTTTATCGCAAGACATCAATGATCACCTGGTGAGCCTCTCCTCGGAGTGAAAATTTTGCCTCCATTGTCAGCACCTATGCCCCCTCCCCCCATGACCAGCACTGACGACACAAAGATCAAGTCCTACGACGCCATCCTGGTGGATGTGCCGAAGGCGGACAAGTCGATTGTCTTCGACGCTCGCGTCGATACAGATCATAGTATTTGGGGAGGAATGCTGGGTACCCACGGTTTCAATGACAATGGCCTGCTTCCCCTGCGAACCCGCGCAGACCACCTACTCATCCTGACTGTTATTTCCGGCTTAACGAGTTCGAAATTCTCCGGGTCCCTTCTCCATCGAAACTCCCTTCCCATCTACAAAATGATTATATAGCTCTTGTGAAGGCTGTCCCTTTCCTTTGTCGAATGCTGGCTGCCCTCCCGTCCTTTCCTTCCCCGATTACACGTGACTGAGTACTCCCCCCACCCGGCTTGGGCTTCTTTTTTCCCATGGTGGCGAGGCAGCTGTCCGTCTCCCTCCCCCTTCTTGACCCGGTTAATCCGAGAACCATGTGTCCACAACCCCCGCGGACACCCTTCGACACCTCTGGCCGTTGACAATTTCATACTGTTTCTGTTCACGAACCCTACCCTCCCTCCTTTTTGTGTTGGTGTTTCAGACCAATCCTGAGGTCGCTTGAAATCATAAAAAAGCGGAGTCACCTCCCGCTCCCACTAATACACAAGCTTTTCCAAGATTATTTTCGTCTTGCGTGGTGTTATTGTTGAACTAGTGCGATTCCCTGGTATAGAAACAGGCGATTTGGTCGACTCCCTTCGCTCTTGACTTGACGTGTCCATTGTTAAGGATTGTACACCATTTATCTTCTACTATTTTTGGTTAATACTACCTTCCTACCTTAGTAGTAGGTAGCATTGGGCTTTAAGTACGCGTGACAACTGGATACAGAGTCAGAGAAGTCAAAACACTGACCAACACCTATTTTCACCCTCCGCTGTAGCACAAGGGGACATGGATGCATCCCCGATCCCGGCAATGACACCACCTGAACTCTGTCCTCGTCCGGCGGCCTCACCAGCAGGAGGAATAAACATTTTCCGACTAGCAGCGACAGGGTGCCGCGGGCTGAGGTCTGGCCCAACGACGGCTCTGCGACATGGCAAACATGTGTGAAAGTCCGTCGCCCAGCGCAACTGTGCTGCCTTCGTTCGCTGAGCCTCGCTCGCTGCGTGCTATTGTCCGTCGCACGCTCGAAGATAATCGATACTTCGGTCTCATTTGATTGGCTGCAGCCGACAAAGCAACCATTCCCACAGCCAAAACCTGACATATGCTCACTATTTCACCGACGCGACCGACTTTTGTATGCGGCGCTTGCAGCGGCTACTTTTGCTCATAAAGCTGTTCCCCACAACTGTATCTTGCTGGATTCTTGATTTGGAAATCCATCTGTAGCCGAAACAGATGGACAGGTACAGGTGAACCGCCATTAACCAAGTTCTCTTGCCATCGCTGCCTTGTGGTAAGATTATTGACCTAAATCGCTACAGGAGACAACCTCCAACAAACAATACGAGCGACTACTGGGGATCCACTCGTACGCATAACTCCCAAGACACCTCATGAAATCTATGTTCGATAACGGTACTACGACTCACGCTACGGCATTTGCGGGAACCTGGGGGGGGGGGCTATTATTTTCACATATCTATTTGATGGAAATATTTATTTTTTGGTAGTAGAAAATAGACACAAGGGGAGGGTGACATGATGCTTGAGGAACCGGGGAGGCGGGGAAGGGGCCAAAGAGGCTCCACGAGCAGCTTTAGCAAAAAGTGAAACCGCAGCCAGGAGCAGGAATGGGTGAGGAGTGCAAAGCGTTCTCTCGTCAGTGTGGAGTTTCCACAGACGCAGGCGATGACGACTTGATTGGTTATTGTGTGAGTGCACAGCACAGAGGAGGATACGACCGACGTGGTCAGTGGTCTACAGTCTAAATTACTCCTTGGTGTTGTCGCCAGCGCTGCCGTCACAACTCTGCGTCGGCGGTGGTGATGGTGGGTTCTCAGTTGGCGTAGTGTCAGCTGGAGTCGAGGAGGTAGGGGGCGGCAGTCCTCCAAAGTGGTAGTACACTGTCGTCTTTTCGGACAGCCTGAAATCTGAGAAGCCCGCGTAGCCAAAGTTCGTCACGACCATCTGGTGAGGAGAAAAGAATGTCATTAATTGACCAAAAGGCTTCTTATGCACTAGGAGTATAGTTATTAATCGTAGAAGTCTACATTACAGCCTGGGGGTCCAGACCTGATATGATAAGTGCCTGTGATAATAACCGGTCTCTAGCAATCCCGACAACGTCTCCTTCCAGACGTAGCGAATGATGGAGTCGAAGATTGTGACGATTTAAACCAATAACTTATACTACTAATAATCGGCGAGTAGTCATGTTTTATTACTATCTAGACCGGCAACATGTAATAGACGTATCTTTTACATTTTTCGTTGTATCCATATATTTCCCATCATCTTGCTACCAACAGGGAGTTCAAAGGCGTTAGCCTATCTTTTCCACAATAAACAGATATTGATACTAACTATTACCTAAAAGTTTCATGGAGCCTCGAAAGAGTGTTCACAGTCCTCGTACTTCTGAACCATCCAGCAGAATAATGCAGGGCGTTGAACGCTTTATTCTGCGCACCCGATGCGAAATCTTTACCGCTACAAAGATCGGTGGGCGGCAGCCATTTGAATGCCGAATGCCGCGAGTTTTTTCCCAATTGGATCAACTAAATTAACTACATCTGCCAAACCAACTTAATTCGAACTGAGAAGAAGACTCGATCGCTGGGACAATATGTTTATTCGCCTGACATTTCGATATCCGTCGCGGATTCGTCATCAGAGACATGAGTAGCAGAAAGGTTAAGTATGCACAGACGTTTGCAGTATTTATAGGACACAGTCATTACTGCAAGCATACAGCGACAATTAATGTTAATTGCCTTCTTGTGCGTGGACTGCTTGTTGGACGGCACGCGGGCTCTGACCTGTTGAACCTTCGTCACGGGCGGTGAGCTCGGGCACGATGATTGCCCGGCCGTCTGGCTCCCCGGTGTTGGCGTACGATGAGGCGGTGGCCTGCCCATTCCTCAAGTGACGGCTTGCTTTGGCCACATTAAATCTCAGGATTGAATATGGATTGGGCAAATCGTTGCGCTTGTTGATGGATTGGGGGCCCGTGAACCATGGCTCAGGTAGTTCTCGGCTCACCCGATTGTCACCTCTTGCGAGAATTTCGGCCTTATCAAATTTGAAGGTGTGGCCGGGTCTCCTCGAATGAGCCGCAACTTGAGAATTGGCATCATTTCGCCGCACTGCAGCCGCATGTTTGGCAATTCACGTTTTGAGAAGTCTGCCAGTTTCTCCGACATAGTTGCTTTGACCGCAACTGCACCAGATCCTGTAGATGACCTCAGATGTTTCTTGCCGTGGCAGTGGGTCTTTCGGCTTCATTATCTGACGCCTTATGGTTGCCTCCGGCCTGTGTGCGACTCCAACTCCAAGTGGTACGAGAAGGCGGCCGACTGCTTCCGATACGTTTTTGACATACGGCAGTCCACGCACAAGAAGGCAATTAACGTTAATTGTCGCTGTATGCTTGCAGTAATGACTGTGTCCTATAAATACTGCAAACGTCTGTGCATACTTAACCTGTTTCTGCTACTCATGTCTCTGATGACGAATCCGCGACGGATATCGAAACGTCAGGCGAATAAACATATTGTCCCAGCGATCGAGTCTTCTTCTTCTCAATTGCTTCCTGGGACACGGATGTTCGCTTGTATTGGCAAATTAATTCGACCTATTGTCATGCTGGGAGGTGCACGCGTGGAGGAGGATGCATGAGAAATCGACCATCGTTGCGCCGAGGGATCTCCTCGAAGCCACTGCGTTTTGAATGGCAGCCCACACGCGATGCGACAAAGATGGACAAGAAAACATCTCACGCCCTCCAAGAAAGTCTACTGGGGTCGTTTGGGCTCCTTCCTC
The DNA here is from genome assembly GCA_036362985.1 of Ligula intestinalis. Lineage (NCBI taxonomy): Eukaryota > Metazoa > Platyhelminthes > Cestoda > Diphyllobothriidea > Diphyllobothriidae > Ligula > Ligula intestinalis. Next base: position 659,845 of record JAYGXS010000008.1, on the reverse strand, counting down.
GTCGTTCGCTATTGCCCACCTGGAGGCACCGAAAAATAGGGCAACTAAAAACCTGACACGATAGTTAATCAAGTGGTTGCCGATAGAAGCGAATAGGCGAGGTACAGGAAGCAGTTCAGAAGAAGATGCGATCGCTGGAAGCAGAGGTTTATTTGCCTGTCGTTTCGGATTCTGCCTAGAACCCTTCATCAGAAGTAACCACAAATCAGGGCACAGATTATGCAGTATTAATAGTTTGTTAGGGAGGTGCAGCATCAAGGAGGTCAGCTTAATGACAACGGTAGAAAGGCGTACAAGTACAGGGAGAGGGGCATTTCCGTTGCCCGCGGAGTACTTACATACCAGAATGTTTGAATACTTGGGATGAAAACAGAAACCCTTTTAACTTTGCGAAAATTCCCATTGAAAATTCCAGAAGATAAATCGGCGAACATACGTATGTTCGCCAATTTATCGTCAGAAACCCTTTTGATAACGTTGGGCGAGAGCGGGACAGATGAGTTCCGTTAGCGATCGATGAATATTCATCAGCGGATGTCAATATATCCTGCTTAAACCGACTAGAAAACGAGTTCGTGACTCAGATCAAAAGATCTGGAGTGCGGCACCGCTTGTGTCTGGGTATGACTGGCAGACAACGTCTAATAAGCCGGAAATGGCCATTCCAGTCTTCCTTTTCTCTGCCAGCAATACTATCTGATTCTCAGTTTGGTCGCAGAGCACCACTTCTATAAATGAAACCTGCAACAACCGTTTTCTGCAAATACGTGGCTAAAGTAGGCAGGCAGCCAAATAAAGCCAAAAGGGAATTAACTTACGGCGCCTGAAGAAAAACAAGTACGGTGTAGGATTGATGCAGGGAAGGTTTTCGCGCAGTCAACGCTATACTATTGAGCTACGAGGAACGCCGTATTCCGTGAATTTAATGACACTTGGATTGATTTACCCGTCCAATTCATTGCTTGTATGCAAGCCCAAAATTATCACTGTAACTACTACTTGACACATTCGATTTGCCAAACCCAAGGCCAGAAACCGCAGTTCTGGTGGCAAGCCCCTAGACGATCAGACCGAAAAGGAACGTAAACGGTTTTGTCGCAGGTGAAACCGCGGCCGAAATCTTACAATTCGGGTCAAAGGGGGTAATTCTTAGGGCCCAACTTAACCACATGCGCACGCAGCCCAGACAAGTCGTTCCCAGGCTATACGAGCGGTCGGCTTACACACACAGTGCACATGATGCCGGGAAGCTGTGGCTAGGTGGAGGACTCTAAAATGCCAGTTGGATGAGTCACAAAGCCAATAGAGTCGTCCCTTACTTAAGACCAGCAAAGCCTTACGTACTACCGCGTCAGTTGAAATAACCACAAGCTTACCTGAAACCAAAAACTTAAATGCTATGAATATTTTACTAGCTATTTTTAAGTAGTATTACTATTTAATCTAAGTAACAACAACAAAGTGGTTCAAAGCAGATAAAAGAAAGCACACACTCACATCCTTCATGCCATCAAGGACAAGGATAAACCGATAGCGTTCTTGTAGGAGTGGCCAAATGGCCTTGTCCATCAGGGTGGTGTTAGAGAAACTGAAGACCATCATGTCCGCATCCGGCAGACAGGAGACGTCATCACGCTTGCCAAAACGCCAGCTTTTAAACCACACCGACACGTTGTGCACCATTGACCAGCGGCGATCAAAGGCGTTGAGAAAGGTGGCCCATCCATCACTCTGATCAATGGCATAGTAGACGAGGCGATTAGTGAATCCACGTGTCCGGGCAAACGCAACAAAGGCCGCAATGTCAGCCCCGGGCCCTACGCCCACACTGATGACACGACGCACGTGGTTCCGCAGATACACCTCCACGTCCGGGTGTTCCGGAATAATGCGTTCAGTGAGGGCCTAATCGTAGATAAATTATGGTTACTGTAAACCGACAAGTAGACACTGTGTTTGCATTAAAGTGCATTTGAGCGCATCGAAGAGGACGCAACAGAAACAAGAAATACATGCCATACCTGGAGGAAACTCGTAGCGCTGCTGAGAAAGCGATAGTTTGCGTAAATGGCGCGGAAGATCTGGTTGTCGTAGTAGGCTAGGAGGCATTCCTTCCTTCGAATTTTACCTTATAGAAAGAAGTTGAAAAGCACGTGAAGGCAGTTTAATTTAGCAAGATAAACAGTTGTCTGCACTTCTCAACGTGAGTATAAGTAGCTTCAAAAAAATTAAAAGACCTGCAATGATGCCACAAACTAGCCAGGGCTGTCTACCCATCATGATTAACTACAGAAAAGGAAACACCGATAAAAGTAAACGTCACAGTAAATGCTAAAGAGACTTTATGGGAATGATGATGATATCAAACGTTCAGCAAATTAAAATCGCTGAATTATAAGGCCAGCTAAAAAAGCATAGGAATAGCCGGCAGCTGAAGAGAACATGCGGAGAATACTTTTAATAATAATAATAGTCTTTTTTGAGCAGTGCTGGAAAGGTTACTGGAGAGCAGTAAAGAATGAGAGGGAGGATACAAGCGTCCAAAAAACGCCAGATGAGGGCTTGCGGGGTGCGATAAGAACGCAAGCGGCGGATATAATATCAAAGTTTGCGGATTTTAATAAAAAAGGTCTTCAATATGAAGAGTAAATGAGAGGTTGGAAGCTACTGGTACACCAAGGTATCGGAAGGAGGATACCTTGTTGGGCAGAAAATCGATGGTTTCAGGACTGGAGGAGGGTCGCAGCCTGAGGATACTCTAGACTGACTTCCGCTCATTAAGTAAAAGGCCATTTTCTGACGACCATGCTGTGACATGGTCCAAGCCATCCTTCAGTGTTTGAAGATGGGTCTGGCTTTTGAGAGGGTGACCGACAACCATGTCGTCAGCATATTTGACAAACAAACATGCCTTTGGAGATCGTAGGTCATCAGTATGGAGGGAAAAAAGAAAAGGGGATAATATAGACCCCTGCAGAACTCCACAATTGTTGGGAAGGATCGTGGATTTTCGCTTCCCGCTCTGAACGAATTGGGTGCGGGAAGTAAAATAGTCGCCAAGCCAAGAGACGGCCCAGCCAAGAGAGCCGCATGCAGAGGTTTTATTAAGATTTCGCGGGATCGTGTTGAAGGCTGAGGAGTAGTCAAGAAAGGCACATGCGTATGAACGACATCCCTTGTCTAAGTCTCTAAGATCAGAGTGGACTACCAGAGCAACAGCATCTAGTGTACTACGCCTAGCCTCATACGCAAACTGCAAGGGATCAGAAAAATAGGATGAAAAAGGCTTAATAATGTTCAAAGCTGCTCGTTCTGTAAGTTTGAGGAGTGCAGAAGAGCAGGCAATTGGGCGAAAGGATTTGGGACCCGTTGAAGTGGTTTTTTTCAGGATAGGAGTGATTTTGACCGAACGCCAGCCGTCAGGAATCTTGGACTCCATGAAAGATAAATTAATAAGATGTGCCAAGACAGGAGGTAATTGAAAGGAGCAAGATTTAAGGAGAAATGGGAAGACGCTATCTGGTCCGGCAGCTGTTGTACCTTTGACCTTGTTGAGGTGTTTCATGACTGTTTCCACGGACACTGGAGAAACATCACTTGGTGGTAAGGAAATATCATTTGTCGGGCGATAGGAGTCGGTGGGAGTGTGGATGAAGTTTGAGTTTAAGCTGTCTAGGTCAGCATCAACATGTGCCAGTGTATTGCATTGACCAGTGAGACGTTTGAGACTCTTCCATATTTCGGAGGAAGTGAGAGGAGCGGAAGATGTAGAAGAAGTAAAAAGCTGACTAACAAAAAGGTCATTCAGCCTTGAAATCTCACGCTTTATCTGGACGTTCAGATCCTTTAGTCTATCTCGCAGACCTAGTTTATAGAACAATTCCTTTTGACGTCTCAAAGATTTTAGGTGGGGAGAAGATATTCTATCAGGTCTAACCATGACAGTGTCAAGAGGACAGCAGACGTTAAAAATGTTGTTTAAAAAAGTAGTGAGATGTCTACAGCATGATTCGACATCTGAGTACTCTAGAAGGGTAGAAATACTGCCAGATATGACGGTCTGGAGCAAAGAAATATTATGCGGGGAGGTGTCTCGAACCCTTAGTTTCCTCTCGGGAATTACTAACAGCCCTTTGTTAGAACTACAATAGATGGTTGGCAAGCCCAATAACACAAAATGATTTGCGCCTGCCAACGGTGCTCTATTTTTGACGACAAAAAGTTTGGGATGGTTAGTCAATATGTGATCCAGAGGGGCGTCGGCACGAGTGTTGAAGGAAACTAAATCGTCTAAACCTAACAGTGTAAGGGGACACAGATTTACACGGTGGAAATCACCGCTTTAAATTATGACATGCTCGCAGGACAGTGCAGCAAGTTTTTGGGAAAGAAAATCGAAAAAGGTGCCTAAAGCACGTTGGTATGTATGAAAGTAATGTAAATATTGACAAAAATTATGCCTTTAGAATCGCTTAAAAATCTGGGCTTGCATACTACAGCAATGGCGTCTATTAAGTCGTCTGAATAAGAGAATAGGGACTTACAATTTGTGCACCACTGCTGGTTTACAAAGACAGCCACACCAACTCTGCCGCTGGTTAAGGATTTTCTGTCCGAACGATAGGCGTAAACATATTGTGGGGTGATGAGTTCCGACGCAATGTCGCTGTTAAGCCAAGTTTCTTGCAGACAGATGACTGCAGAGTTCTTATGTTCTCTTTTCAACATGAGTTCCGATAATTCGACACTTTTGTTAAACAGGGATCCGCAATTTGTCGACATGAAACCTGGAAGTGACAATTCTTGTAGAGGCTTACGTTTGTTTCCTTGTTGCCAACCTGATCTGTGTGTTCTTTTCCGTGTGGTGCGGAGAATTGTCGAAGACATTGAATTTCAAATGCGAAAAATTGGCCTCATTTGACAAATGTTGGAATGTTGATGTGTTGTAGATAAGATAACTTGTTTTCGCGCATTTAAAAAGGTAGCAGTGTACTGTAGAAATGACCTCATGATCACAAGTACAGACAAACAAAGCAGAGGATTAGGGAGGATGGTATAGGATAATAAATTCCCGCGTGAATGGAGAGTAAAAAAATGGGTGGCTCAAATTCGAAAGCCGCGCCAAAAATGACGAGAGGCAATAATTATTTTCATCTACCGTCTGAAATTGACGACGAAATAATGGAGAAGAAAACGACTCGATCACTGGGACAAAACATCTAATTTGTTCTGACCGAATTGTGAAAAAAACTCGAGGCGTTCGGCGGAATATGAACCCAAGGATCAGAGAAGGCCTTTACCGGCGGCTAACGCTCTAACCGCTAAGCTACAAACGCCCCATCTCGCATCATGAATTTAATCACACTTGGGTCGATATTACACGCCCAAATGAAATCCACCAAGCTGACTGCCCAAGAAGGATTTCCTAAGCAATCATGTAGAATCCGCCCGAATGACTACTAAGCTGACTTAATTATTGGGAGGTTTGACAGATTTGCTTGATTTGAGTTGACCCAATTTTGAAAAAAAACTCGAGGCGTTAGGCGGGATATGAGCCCGAGGATCAGAGAAGGCCTTTACCGACGGCCAACGCTCTAACCGCTAAGCTACAAACGCCCCATCTCGAGTTCTTTCACAATTGGGTCAACTCAAATTTGCATATCTGCCAAACCTCCTACTAATATGTTTATTCGCCTGACGTTTCGACTTCCGTCATGGATTTATCATCAGAGACATCAGCAGATGAAAGTTCAACAGGCCAGAGCCCTCGTGCCGTCCAACAAACTATCCAAGCGCAAGAAGACAATTAACGTTAATTGTCGCTGTATATTTGCAGTAATGACTGTATCCTATAAAAACTGCATTTATTAACAGGTTCTGCTATTGTTTCCTGCTAATGTCTCTAACGATGAATCCGCAACGGATGGCGAAACGCCAGGCGGATAAACGTATTGTCCGAGCGATCGAGTCGTCTTCTTCTTCTTCTCAATTACTTCCTGGGACTCGCGTGTTGGCTTGTATTGACGAAATAATGGTCTAGGGGGAGGGGGCAGCACATAATTCTTCTGAAGACCCAAAAAAAGTCTGATGTGGCATTGACCCAGCTAAAAATGTGTTATAAAGTGCTTGCGTTAGCGGCTTCTGTGGCCGACCCCGACGCCAGGTGGCGATCGTACGTCGTCCTAGTGACAGCTGTTTGCTCCGGGTAACTGACAGTAATTATCACTCTGTGTACCTGACCCCTAACCAATGTCCACAACCTAAGTAAGGACCTCTGCACGCTGATCTCGCCATGCGGGCGGCGTGAAAACAATGACTTGCAATCAAAGTACACTTATTAACCTCGTCCATCTGTAGAAGTTTCATTATTGGTACAATTCTACTGACCTGATGATGAATTGCTAAAAACCTATGTTTCCCTAATAAGCTTTTCAAGTTAAACACGGTAATATTTGCAAAAGTAGGCAGTTATTGAGGGTAAGTTACCAACTGTTCCGTATAGGGCCTTCTTAACTAACCTACCTGAATGTTTTCACTGACTGGGCTATCGGTTTTAAGTGCACACCTGTCCAATCCTTTTGTCAGATGGTTTTACTCCCTCAAAACTCTGCAAGTCACAGTCTCTGGTACTTGCAAAAGCTTCAGATGTGGTCACACACCATTTTCTATCACCCTTATGGGTGCTATGCTAAGCTTTGAGAGTGTGCGCGGTCCTTCCGCACTGGGGAGGTTTTGACTGTGCTGGACATGCAGTTTCGGAAGCATGCAAGGTCATTCATTCTTCATTCAGCCCCGCGTACTGGAACACTGACACCATAATCAACAGATCACCACCTCCTGTTTCATTGAATTCAAGACCGCATTTGGTTCCATTGACAGAGCAGCCTTGTAGCAAATCCTGCTTGCTGGTGGTCTCCCAATAAAGTTGCTCAATCCAATCAAAGCCTACTACAGCACAAAAATCAGCCCGATTAACAGCCCTTGGTAAGGAGACGGATTCTTTCAAACCGACTTGTGGAGTTCGAAAAGGATGCCCTTTTTCACCGGTTCTCTTTAACTTCTTGATCGACTGGGTGATGCATCAATCAATTCTACCAGATAGTGGATGTGAAATGAGGCCTGAATTCAGGCCTGACCTGACCTGGAGTATGCAGATGACATTGTAGTTGTTCCGTCTGCAGTTCTTGAGTTAGCCAGTCTTGCCGTCTGCTTTGTATTATACCCGTGCTGGACGCACGAAATTTGACATGCTCCTTGGCTGCCGACTACACGTAGTCTCCCGAAGGTTGGCTGCTAGCGGGCCTACGTGACCTTTGGCCCCTTGGGGTCAGCGTAGTTGTAAGCGAGTGAATAGGCTTGCTGGTCTCTCCCGCGTCAACCGGCAGACTGATCCCTAATTGCTGTTCTCTGCTTCGCGGGTGCGTCGATGAGGCAGTGTTTGGTGTTGGCCGCGTGACCTCCGACCACCACCCCTAGTTTCCGTGAGCGTAGACCCTCGGCTCTGCGCTCCCGTTTGTCCGACTTGCCCTGTCCAAGTTGATCTGCGCCTTGTGCGAAGTGCCTGGTAGGCAAGTCTAGAGCTCTATCGATTGTGCCAGTGGCTAACTCAAGACTACCCGACACAGAAACTACAGTACTCTGAAGATGGAAGCGAGCAGCGTTCCGAAACGTCACTTCAAATATAATTTGGTTCAGAAACACGTCCCCACTTCTACTTTTTACACTGATTAAAAATACTCTTCTCAATTCTAATCTAGAGGTAGATGAAGTCTTCTTCAAAGTGTATACTCGAAGGAAGGTCATATTGATGCTTCAAAGGGTTTCTAACTTCCGAATAATATTGAACTTGGGCTATAATTTAATTTGCGTTCAGGTTTGTCAGTCTAGAAGCTGTACACTCTCTGTGTAAGGAAAAATACAGGACTCTAGGTCGTTACGAAGATGCCATGTAAATCTCTTGAAATCTGATATTGGGCGTGACCATTTATGACGTAGATGCTAAAACACAATCAAACATTACTTGAAGGGCTCAAAAAATCTAGCTGCTGACTACCTGGCGCGTCCATCGGTGGCGGATCGCAGAACCGCCTTCAGCGAAGGTTCGCTACAAAATAAACAGGCTACTGGGTCTGGCGAAAAAACAGTCGCAGATCAGCAACGACGGTGTTATTAGGGTGCGGAAGGCTGAGTTCCGGCGCACCGACTGCTTTATATAATGCCGAAAGTCTCAATGACGTTACTGTGACATGGCGAGCTCGAACCGCCATTAAATAGGCTTGCTGGCAACTGCTCCCTTGTTGTTAGATTCTTGAGCCAAAGTGCTAGAGGAGACAACCTCGAACAAAGAATCCGAGCGGCTGTTAGGGATTTGTCTATATTCAAATACCCTTGAGATCCACTGACAGTATTAATATCCGTACTACGGCATCCCCGCAGACCGACGCGCCCTGCACACCTTTTTCAGTATGCCAGTTGGACTACACAACCGGGAACGGACTCTTGGTATTGGATGCTGGAATGCGCGAACTTTTCTGAAACCTGGTACCCGAAGTGTCACGGCGTGCAGTCTTCGTCAATACCACGTGGATTTTTGCTGCCTGCCCGAAATCCGAATCCCCGACAGAGCGCCTGCGCAATAAAAATCCCGGGAGTCGATTCACACCTCACCCTGCAGCACAATGGACCACGCGACTCATTGGGTACACACGATGTGGCTATTGCCTTCTTAGAATAAGCAAACCGTGCACTACTGGCATGGGAACTACTAAATGACCGGATGGCTTACGTTCGACTTAAGAGTCACTTTACGAATATCTTTGTCGACACAGAGATTGCACCAACATCAGCTGCCTAACAGCAACATAAAAGAGAATTTCTCGCTATGATGTATTAACTGTCGCCGGAAACTGGAATGGCCGAACTGGGTCCGGTGACTCGTTCAACGGCCACCTTCTTGGTCATTATGGACTTGGATCTTGATCCGACAATAGTGAGAGAATGCAGCACTTTGCTGATCAGAACCGATTGTTTGTCACAAACGCATGCTTTCAATATCTGCAGAAACAGTAACTGACTTGGTATACTAGTGACGGTCGTAACAATAGTCAAAGAGGCCTGATGGCGTCGAAGAGCAGGGCAAATCAAGACTTGGCTTGACACTGTTCGTCAAAACATTTAAGCGGTTGTTTTACCCTTGATTTTCGGTCTCGTTCACTGGAGAAGAGAATGGGTGAGGCTTTCAAGACTGTAAAATTAAAATGAGACTAGTTATCTACTAGCTCGTAGCCCCGTCCTTACTCCGGTTTCAATTTAGCACGCGGTTACGCTAGCATATACTGTAAGTGAACATTTTGCATGAGGGGTCTTGGGGATTATTTCGCAGCTAACCTTCGCTGAAGGCGCCGCCATTCATCACGCGTGGAGAGGTGCCGTCCGTGAAATCATTGAAGCCGGCTAGATTAGGCATGATCACAGCCTTATCAAGTACAAGTAAGTAATGGGAATATCGTAAGAGAAACTTACACCATTCACGATAGAGCTTCTCGCCCCGATGGTCGTGATCAGAGCTGAGAATGGTCTGTACTTGCTTCCCAATCGGCTCATAGAGATCCGTGAGGAGACGCACTTCACGAATGAACTTCATTTTGCGCTGAGCACATGTCTCCCATGCTGTTTTAGCATCCTCGTCAGCAGCGTCCTCAATCTTTTTTCTAGCCAAAAAATCCTGCCACCAGGTCTCAAGTTCGGCTTCAGAATCTTTTCTCTGTTGCCCGGCGGCCACGTTATTTCCGGCAGCAGCCACACCAACCTCGGTGGATGCCTTCGTTGAATTCATGGAAGAGATGAGCTGAGCAAAACGGTTGTGGAAGACTGTCCCGATTATTCAGTGCCTGTAGTACAGATAAAAACATATTCATCTACTGGATTATTATGGCACTACGTGGAAAAGAGGGTGACAGCTCTTCGACTAGAAGTACAAAAACGAACAAGACTATTCAAGATATGGTTGGTCTCAGTCATTACTGTAATGGTCACAACCGGGGATTTAAAGAACCTAAGCCGATTTATTATAAATTGATCTAGGACAAAAACGGCTTGAGAACTGTTCTGTGAGTACTTTCACCATGTCTGCGACCTATTCTCGAGCATACTGACTGTGGCAACTTGGGCTTCAGTGACTACGAGTGCTTAGGCGACAGGGTGAAGAAAGTCAGCCAACGTTTATGGATGCTAGACCACGTCAGTCTGTCACGGTCACAGCTCGGATTCATGGTGTCAATTAACCCCCTAGTAACGAGGCTTCTGTGCAAAATCCTAGGTCTTTAAATCAAGGGGTAGTAAGACCGTGGAAGACAGGTTATGCTAAAGAAAAAGACGCCACAAAATTGCACAAAAAATCCTGTACCAACATTTGTCTGAAAGCATGGAAACTTGAAGAACTCCTATGAAAAATAAAGACTGAATTAAGGTAAAGGGCAAGAAGTAAAAAAGCTTTATGAATAATGGTGACGAATAAAATATAATGCACTCAAGGCCGTTGAAAATATGTTTGTTGATCGGCAGATTTTACAAGCCCAAAAGGGGAAAGGTTAACGACACAATTTACTCATTTTTAACATGAGAGAACAACAAATCAAGAAGATTTCGAAGTCAAAGAGAAGTTAACAGAACATCTACAAATGGTCTATTAGTCACGATTAGCTTAATCTAAACAAAACTAACGAGGGGCCTAGTTAGGCGGAAGTTAGTCACCCAGAACAATAACGTATATAACAGAATGGACGATCACGCGACGAACTAATATGAGAGGCCACAAAACAATTCCCCCAATAGTTCTGAGACAGTAAAAACGTAGAGGCGGTAGATGGGGGGGGGGCTTACTGGTGGATAAAGGGACCTACCCAGCCTACTGTACCTCGAGGCTCGATCTACAGCCTCGCGGGCAGTCTCACAGCGGCTAGTTTTACATGCACAATAAGATTTGCGGAAAAGAAAAGGGAGAGTAGAATGGATATTTCTGGCTTAATACCCGTCATCGGGAGCTATATCCAACCTCATGCTTAATAACATCTGCAGCCCAAACTCGCAACCTCCTGGTTAGAAGTGCAACGCTCCAAGCATTGAACCCTGTGCTCATGGTCTTGTTGGTTGCGATCGGGTATATCAACAATAGCAGATGGGCTCTCCCCGATAGCTAAGGGGATTTGTTCGTCTATCTTAGAATGCGACAACATGACACTTTAAAAGCCTTACCAAACTCAGGTCGACAAATGGCCCTTGAACGCTATGTTCTATATAAGGTACGGGTCATCATTAGCGCATTTTCCCGAAAAAAATGCCCGACCGGGGCGTAGGCCGATAAATCAATAAATGTGATTGGGCAAAATCTCTTCTGTTGCATATTTATGAACGCATGCAGTTTTAGAAATAAGTTAAGACAAAATGTGCAGTGACTAGCGCAAGGGGCACCTGCAGTTTAAAGCTGAGTAAGCGCAAACAAACCAAGTTCCATAAAGGCACTATTTTCACTCAAATCCCTCCAAACGTATGGCCTTAGTAGTAACGATCTATATGAAGAATTAAAAACACCGGCCTTGGTGTGCCCGTCACGTCCAACGTTTTAGAGAAAGCAAAAGTCACCATTCCATGAATATGCTCTGGCAGGAAGTTCCATCGACTGAATCTATTTTTTGCCAAACCTGACTCTTCCATGCACTCGTTCAGGGGGCTATATGATTCCGGTCACCGGTGCACGGGCTGATCGACTACTGGCAGCTTCCAATTGTTGTTTAATGTTGGCAGATGGCATTACAAGTTTACGCCAGAATGGCAGCTATGCCTTCATATACAGTTTGTGACCTACCTGCTGAAATGTAATGACGAAATAAAGATGATCCATTTTAGACAACTAAAACGTTGGGTATTTTACTTAATCACCCAACCCGTGCCGAAAAATTTCCGTTCAGTATAAAGTACACTTTTTAGGCTTATTTTATCAGTCAACATAATTAGAAAAGTAAACAGAAATCTAGGTTTCTACAGTTTCGAGCAAAATTCCATGATAAACAAATTACCTATTCGATAAATATTTTTAATTTGTCGAACATACATCTGCCGTTGACTTTTTTGTACATGCTCATGTTTTCGACAATTAG